>JAQFZQ010000027.1:0-68414 GCA_034696005.1 Glomeris marginata | reverse complement strand
GCACTACCACTCCTTCACCGCTCCCCAAAACCGCTCCCACTTCCGGACATGCGCACTCGTTTGTGCATAAGGTCTATAAGAGTTGCATGTTATTATTATTACAGCCAACCACATGCATGCCATGTAGAAAATTAAAATCGCAACACGTGCAAATTACTGTATTCAAAACACAAAAACATTTGTGCATTTTTTATCCCCGCACCAAAATCATTTATTGCTTTCAATCCTTACTTACGCCCCTCTTCAGTAAAATCCCATCTTTTTGTTAGCACAACGGGGCGCAAGTCGATCTCCCAAAAAAGGAAAATGTTTGCAGTCGACGACATATAATTTAAATATCGTAAACTTGTCGAGAATTTCATAAAAATATTTCACACAATCGATTGTTTTTGTTACCATAACAACACCGAATGTGTACTACGTTATATACTCAACAAATGACATTGCATCTGGATATGTCACAGGTATATGGTAACAGCAGGTTTGCCATATTTCAAAAAACAAACCAACAACAACAATTAACAAAATTTAAAACGAAAATAAATGAGATGTTTAGTAGAATTAAAGGTAAATTACACTTAAAGCAAATTAAAGTTTAAAAGTTTAGATGAAATCATTTGTTTTCACGTTTTAGTAATTATTCTCATTATAATCCAGACAGTTGCATAATTATAATATTAGTCATCAGACAAGATTAACTTATTAATCTATTATGATAAATTTCACAATGTTCAAATGTTTTTTCAAACCTCATAATTATCGATCCATTTTACGTTTTATTTTTAAATACATATTATAACATTAAAGATCTCAACTTTATATTCCATTGTTTCTTTAAAATTAGAAAATCTTACTATAAATTATATAATATTATTAAAGATTATAAACTACACATAAATTGTAAATTCGTACTCTCTGTCCCATTTCAAGAATATTAAGATTACAAATAAATTAGTTATAAATTACAAAAGACAATTAAAATAAATTATAATATTTCATGTACATAAGAAATTCTGCAAATCTGGATTTTTTGCACAATTCAAAAGCAAGTTATTTAATAATAATTAATAGATCATAATTTCGTGTTCAAGGAGACAAAATTAATCAAGAAATATATTTTTCATACATAGCATAAATTACATTTAAATAATCTATATTAAAGCTATTTTGTTTGCATATTATCAAGGAATATTATAGATATTAAAGGTGCAAAATCTGAACTTTAAGGTTGTCGACATTGATTTTTTCCTCCACATTCCTACCATGAAATGAACGACCATCGATCACTTTTCAGTTAGCAGACAATGTGAACTACATTATTGATTACAATGTTCAATAACCCAAAAATATTTCAATGAACGTGACGAAAAAACCTTGGAACTAAATAAAACAGGCAAATTTATATCAATTAAAAACAATAAATTTCCGCGAAAAATATTCATGTTCTCACCCCTTTTTCAAACAAACCGTGTTCAAGAGGAAATAGGTAACATTAAATTCTTAAAAAGGGCAAAGAAAAAACAAAAAAAAGCCATCCTCGATTCGCAAATGAGAGAAAAAAAAACGGCAATCACGTGACTAGTTTTCTCTCAACCCACTCCATTTACAAGGCTATTAGGTGTTATTTTGCCACAATTATATCTTAATCGCATCGCTAAACTATTTTCACATGAAACTTAATCTCTATTCAAACGGAAATCCGCTGATGGCAGCAACATATCGCAATTTTTCAACCAAAATGGCCCTATAGAACGTCATTTTTTTTCCTAGCTAGTCCGCATTTTACATTTGTTTTTATTCGCATGTCGATAAATGTAGGAATTTCTCATGTTTATTTCCGATAACAACATGTGATAGTACGTATCAGTATTATAGCAGTATAAAGAAAGAGAGGGAAAATGCGGGCAAACAGAACGGAAGCGGGTTTCAAAATGACAGTGTTTTTTTTTATCGCGAGAAAAAGAAACGCAGAACTGCGACTGACCTCTTCCAAAGCTGCCATCGTTTGCCTGCATTGTGGCATTTTACTGACGAATGTAGAAGTGGTCGGCGAGTTGTAATCCTCGCGAGTCTCTTGAAGAAACTCCCCCACGCTCATTAAACCCGGCATGGTTGAGCTTGGAAGACTACAATCCCTTGTTTCATCCACTGCAGTTGCGGCACAAACGTCGTCGACAGCCGCCTCCCAACAAACCTTTCCCGTACACTGACGAAAACAGAAAACGCGGCAACGCAATTTCGCGCGCTCGCCGCTTGGCGGCGCCACACTACGCTACATTCGCTCTTTGCCGACTGGAAAATAACTGCAGTAACGCCATCTAGCGTTCTTTTTCCAATTTAAAAATTATATGTCATTCGGCCTTTTCATTACAAATTGTTTTGTTAAATTCCTGATTTAATTTGATACGATCCATTATCATTTAAATTTCCCTGTTTTCCATAGTAACTATTTAAAAAAATTCACTGGAATTTTGCATGCAGCAAAACATTAAAATTGCAAACTTCTGTAAAATAGGACTTTCATAATTATTTGGCAATATCAGCATTATAAAATGACACCATCATTACCCCAAAATGGTTTCAAATGTATTTTATTCAATATTTACTGAGCATTTTTTTTTACAATACATTGTGTACAGTGCGACCTGGAACTATATTAAATAAACTGCACACATTATTTTACAAAACTGATTCTGACACTGCATTTTTCATAATGGTAAATGTAAGCGGCTTCTTAAAAATCTCGCATTAAAATTTCCATTGCTTTGCATAGCAAAATATAGATGCACCATCAAAATACTGTTGTCCAATACATTCAAATTTTCTTAGTTATTTGGCATGGAAGGTAAGGAAGAAGTCTCAATAAGCTTTAAAGGTATATACTAGTACATTTACCCACTTACAAATATATATGTATCAATGTTTTAGTACGCTATATTATTGAGATTACATTGAATAAACGAACACGCCTATCACAACTGCAATTGGATGGTTATGTTTTGCATGAAATTGCCCTTGTGGTTCTGTTGGCTGGGCACAAATACAATTCATTGGTAAACAATGAACATGCAAATGACTTGTGTAAATATTGCAAATATACTCGCAAAGATAGGTACAATATAGTATTCAAATCTTTCACATATTACTTGGCACACAGACACCACAAAGGTAGTTATTCGTAAAATACCAACAGAATTTAAAACACTCAATTTGTATACATCTAATAATAAAGTTTGTGAACAATGGTGGAAAACTTGCATGCTTCTACCAATACATTCCAAGACAGGGTAGCCAGTCATACCTCTATTTTAAAATGAAGTTGGGCTACACATCTTCAATTTTTCTGTTATTCTATCAAAGCCAGCAGAACACGTTTGTAGTCTCCCGACGTGTCATTCTAGAAATAATAAAAAATTTTCATGATTATGTTTCGGTTCCATTAAATCTGAAATGAATATATTTGGAAATATAATTACAGAGATCTTGCTTTCCAGAGACTTCCCATAATTCCTCGCAAACTCCTGCTTGATCTGAACCATGTCCACTTCGCTACGCGTCACCACGACGCGAATCAAAGTGTTATCATCCGTACCCATTCCCTAAACACAATTATATTCAAACAAATCACAATAAATGAGTACGTTTCCTATAAATCCTTCATATTCGGCAAATATTATATACTGCACCTGGATGGCATTGTGCAGCCTTTCAGCGAAATAAGCAGGACGGTTGCGAATGCATTTCACTGTTCGAGGAAAAAACAATTTGACTCATTTTCTTTCATACTTTCACAACGTATGAAATAAGGACATGATTTCTCACCTAAGGCCAACATGGATGAAAGCAAATAGCCGGACATTTCACTGTTCAGTGCATTTTCAATACTCTTTCCAGTTTGACGTTCGTATTCGTGGAAGACAGCCTGCAGTTGCGGGAAACTTTGCGAAACCAAAATCGCTTGAAACGTTGACTCGTCTGTTCCTAATTTCGCTGCTCCGGCCCTGTACAATGCCTATAGGAACATTTAACATATATTTAATGGAAAAATATCAAGGATTTAACCATTCATGATAAGAGAGCAACTTATGTCAAACCTGGGCATCTTGAGAAGCTCGGCCATGATCAACAGGGGCATTTTCATTCCTATTTCCCATACAGAGTCCAACCATCAATCTCTTGTAATATCCTGACGTATCACTTGCAATCTCCCTATCCAAAGTCTTGTTGTATACTACAGACATAAAGAATTCAAAATTAAATTGTATCAACAATTCTAGATGGAAGTTACCAAATTAGAACTTACTTCTTTGGTACGCGGCATTTAACTCCCTGATTTCCGTATTGGTGCTGCTGCATAGGATCTCGATAAGCACCATTTCTTTCGTACCAATCACAGCAATGGCTTTGTTCAGTTGAGACGCAAGGTACTCGAAGCGTGGCAACATCAGCGCAAGGACCACCTCTTCCAGCCGGCCTCCCAACTCGCTCCTCAGTTGTTTCGTCAGATCCTTTCCATAAATATCAATTCAGTAAAATACCGGTGTATATATTCAGACAATCAAATAGGAAGGACAACGGTAAATAAGCTCACCTTGCCGAATAGAGATTTGTAGCTGACATATATCTGCTGTCGTTGCGCGTTGGTCCTCCTCGTGAGGATCGCGATGATGGTCTTCTCGTCGGTGCCTTTAAAAGGAAACAAAAACCGGCAAATTTGAGCAGGAATTCCGAATTAGAACCTCCAACATCTTACCGAAACCCTTCATGGCCTTCTTGAGGATGTGGGCATCTTGACTGGCATCGAAAGGGTGATGCGGTTTAACCGTCGGCGTACCCTGAAATCAGACGGCAGCATTGCAAACGCGGCTAACCCTTTTGGTAAAAGCCATGGATGACCACATTACTGGGTGGAACTTAACTGGGAGCAGTTCAGACGTGACAATGTGAGCAAACGTAACAGACCACAATTCACTTCTGAGACTCTGCTCCGTGTGCAACATGTACGACACGCACCCCGAGGACATCCAGCCATCAACAATCATATAGTGCTGCGACTCACATTCACTCAATACTCAACCTCTTCGAAGCAAACATGAAATACACTACTTTTATTCAGACATTACAATATAACTTACAGGAAAAAAACAAAAAAGAAAGGTACACACGTGATTCTTTGCTAGTTACGCTAGTCACGTACGTGTCAATGTGAGAAGTGCCATCCCAGTGAAGGTGTACTACTCACTTGGTTGGCGGGTGTCATCTGCGCTTGGTGAGCTGGTGAGTACATTTGGCCCTGAGGTGCTGTTGCTGAGTAAGGCTGCTGAGGGTACTGTTGAGGGCTTGCATATGCCGGTTGCTGAAGAGAAGGTGCCGTGGCCATCGGGCCACCGTACGGGGAAGTGGCGGCACCGGGCATTCCGGGGTACCCTGCCCCGGCCATTGGGGCTCCTCCGTAAGGTGATGGTGCCCCTCCGTATCCACCACTCATCTGCGGTGCATTCTGGAAATATACAATGAAACCAAGTCTTTTATTTATTACTCATTTTCAAAAATTGAATATTCAAATAATTGCTTACAGGCATAGGAGCTTGAGGGTAACTTGGTTGTTGGCCCATGGACATTCCTCCAAGATAACCTCCACCTTGAGTCATCGGCGCTGGATACCCAGCACTGGGGTATGTTGGTTGAGCTGATGGGTAGCCCATAGGGGCACTGGGGTATCCTGATGAAGGGTAACCTGTGGATGTAGGTGCACCTGATGGGTATGCTGGGTTTTGGTATGGTGAAGGTGCTCCACCTTGTCCAGGGTATGATGGATAACCTGCACCCTGGTAAAATACATCCAAACACTATGTGTTATTTTATTTCTACAATGTCCATCCAATGGTCCATCCATGTCAGAATTAATTTGGAGAATTGTGAAATTATGTTATGGCTGAAATGCAATTGAAATTATGACCTACATTCATCTAAAAATATGTTGGCTACAAGGCAAATAATAATATTTAATTAGGACATCCACTACAATAATATTATATCAACTTCTACAAAATACTGTTTAATTATCACAAAATTGCATAATGTCACAGATTAAAACAATTATGCAGATTAAATGTTTTTATTAATTTTCTATTAATTCCGAATTGTGAACGTAAAGCATATTCCGCATATTCCATCACTGTGTATATTTGTTTTAATGGACAATTAAATGTATTTGTCATACATTTTTTTAAGACAATTAATTGTTTCAATTATATTTGTGAATTTCTTGTTGCATCACACATGTTATGACGTTATCATGACGTCGCTGAAAATAGACAGGAACTATATAGTGTATACTCATCTGATTCGTAAATATTTAGAGAAGAAATATCTCACTTCCCGCTTTTGAAACAGCATTTCTTCATATCTTGTAAAGATTACCAATAATGGGGAAACAAGATCGCAATTTTATCGTAATCTCACGAATTTCGTTAAAACCTTAATTAACTGAATAATATAATCCAATTCACGCAGCACAATCGTCTGACATTATATATATATTCACTGCAGGGGCTTTTTTATGGGTGCGGCATATTACAAGGATTTTCACTTTTTTAGGCATCAGACGCGCAGTTGCGATAGTTTGCTGGCGTGCAACTTTCTTGCACGAAACCGATTCGCACGCAACTTCTTCCCTATCACGATTATCTACATATTTCCCGTGCAACTTTTTCGTGCAATAAAGTTGCGCAGACAAATATTTCTCGTAATGAACACAACAAATTGATTATTTTCCGATCGATCGTTATTACTCACCTGTGGCATTCCGGGATTCATTGGATACGAAGGTGCTGGAGGATATCCAGAATTACTAGGTGGGTACCCTGGATAGCTCATTTTGAAAATATACTACAGTGAAAATATTCGCGAACTGATGACGAAATCTTTCCGGGCTATTTTTCTTCACGATCACTGCCGCAATCTGGATGAAACAATGGCAGATTACAATCTCAACTGGTTCGCTACAGCAAATACAGTGAATATCAACAAAAAGGATTCTTTTATCATGTGCCCTACGGACTCGACGAAGATTAGCACCACGAAATACAAGATGGGCGCGACTCTGTGCTACTCCGCCAACTAGAATCGGAAACTGCGGTCACGTGTTTCTTCCGTTATAGGTGTCAGTCCAAAACCAAAACATGGGCGGGGCGTCTTCTATTTTGAAAATTGGGCCTGTACAGCGAGGGTACGATGTGTACGTGACCGCAGTTTATCCAAGGAGGTGGAGTTTATCTGTATCCAGCAGCCAATGAGCGTTGATACCACATCCATACCCTCTAATACCAAGGTATAGACACTGTACCCTCTCGTCAGTCGTATCAAAATGGCGTCCAAATCTAAATTGACCATATTATGCGTATCAAAGGGCTCTAACTTTGACCAATGAGATATAAACCAGTCATAATCTTCGTTTTTAGCGCGCGCGATGGCCGGTCAACAACGAAATTATTTTGATGTGGTAACAAACGCCATGGAAAAGATGAAACACGTTGAGAATTACATACAACTAGGCATTTCAGTGACAAAAGATATCGCACAAGACTTCTTGGAAATAAACAAAGGTCCGTAAAAAGTAAACTTTTGATAAAAATTAAATTTCTATCTGCACATATATTCTATATTCACATATATATGCATGCAGATGACTCGGAAAATAACCTGGACAAGCTACGAGACAATTTGCTGGGGTTCCTCAAAATGGAAGCAGATGTAGGCAATTTCAGCAGAATTGTTGAAAATACAAAAACCCAGGTGAGAAAGATCATGCATGCCATTAAAATTAAATATATTGCATATTACCACTCTTGATATTACTATATATTTTTGAAATCTTATTGTTAACTTCCAGCTATGCATTAGTCTGTATCACTTATTACAATGTGTATTTCCTTCCAGTATGCAACTGGAGAGTTACCAGAAAACCTAGGACAATGTGTGACAGATGCATTCCAAGGTGTGAACCCTCCATCTGCAACCACATTAAAGTCCCATCAGCATTACAAGGACTTCGAAGCCACAATCCGAGAACTGACTAATTCCAACCCTGGTAAGTTCCCTTCACGACTTTACGACAATCCATCAATAAAAACTTGGCTTTCTCTATCTATTAGGGGAGACTTCGGAAGAAACAACAGCTAAAGTGGTGCTTGATGAAGGAGACATAGTTATGACTCAAGCAGAGACCATTCCAATGGACCCTATTTCAAAACAAGAGATCACCGATCCAGTCAAGAACTCCATCTGCGGCCATTCGTACCAACGTGATACCATCATGCAACATATGCAAGGCCGAAAAGCCAGGTTACATCTGATTGTGACATCAACCTTTGGGGGACAATCAACTTAATAAATTGTACTGTAATTTATTCAATAGGTGCCCCATTGTAGGATGCAGTAACACTCAACGGTTGAATCTCAACCATCTGCAAGATGACACCGCGTTGAAGATTCTCATTGAGCGTAAGAACAAAGCTGCCGAAAGAGCCAAAAGGATGATGTGAAAAATGCATTCAATTATACATTAACTTTTAAATGGAACGAAAATGCTTCCAATTGTTAAAATCGTTAATACATTTCAAATATTGTCATGATATTCACTAATAAAATTCATCAAAATTGCACTGCTTTTAACATTTTACTGTGCTACAAAATATTTGAACATTGAAAAGGAGTTATTACAAGATGAATATCATGTAATGTCCTTGCTGCCACATTGAAAACATAAAATTCCATGACTTTTCCATAATATCCATGAAATTTATTTACAAAATTCCCTGACCGGAATTTTTCCAAGTATTATTACTATAATTTATACCAGATGAAGTTTGATAAAACATACAAGTTTGTATGCTAGTTCAAACCTCCATTATTTTCTCAGGAAATTGATCCAGGAATTCCATGACAGTAGACATACTGCCATGGAAACGTTTGATTTATGCAGTCAACTTTTCTGGATTAATTTGTTATTTATGCCAACAAAATAAGCAGTTGTTTATATTTCACTTTACACGATATTTTTGAAATGCTCACAAATCAACAAACCTAAATAAGCCTCGTTTAAGCCTAAAGTCTATGTTTGCATAACAATGGGCTTACTTACATAACCGACCGCTGATGGCGCCACCTGTGGGCTTGCAAACGGTTGCTTTCCCAGCAGTGCAGCTGTCATTTGCAGTGCAGCAGCCATTGATCCAACAGGGGTAACTTGTGTAAAAATTGGACGTAAACTTGCCTATAAAAGCAACGTACAAAATGGATCATGGCGAATAGTACAAAGTGTTATTATTGGGATATGAAGTCGATTGCGTAATATCAACCTGTATTTGCTCGATCCACACCGGCGTATACAATAGTAAAAGCGCGTGATGGCATGTCATCGATCGACACCGGCTTTCGGCAAAAACTCCAACCCCATCAATGGTGTCCTTCCAGCGGACAACTTAAGGGACATCAAGACCATCTTGTCGAACGAGGAACAGCAAAGCAAAAGCCTGCTTAAGTTAAAAGACGTGCCGAGCCATTTGCAATTCAACCGGTACATCTTCACGGGATACAGACCATTATCATCCACTTGGCAGTGCATCAAGAGTTTATTTCTGCTGCATAATGAGACCATCAATATATTAACCCATGGTAAGTGTCACCCAAATACTGAAACGTAACAAGAAAAAATTAATAATTGCGGCGCGCCACTTAATTACATTAATTTGGTACCTAATATGATTTATATGGGATGCACATTATTTTGTATATATACACACGTTCACATACAGGAACAAAAAATGGATGAACAAGCAGAAATAATCCACATGACGATTCCCATTTACCTTGGTCTAAATTTGGAGCAAAGTGCTTATGCGTATCACACTGTGTACAGTCTGTCTTATTTCAATTTTTCTTCACCCTTTAAATTACAAAGAAACAAAATCAAATTAGAAATCATTATTAAAAACTATTAAATGTAATGTTGGACACGTATGATACTAACTTGCAATTTTCACTCCCATCATGGTATAAATTAATTAATTTATAAACATTCTGCAGTTTTGTAGTATTAATCCGACCAAGAGTGGTCAGATCTATTACAAAATTGAAAACAAGTATTATATAACACATTTAATGTATGACTATATTTTGTAAAATGATCAACATGCCATTTTTGTTACACCTCAGGGAATTTACAAAGTCCATTAATTAAATGAAATTTTCTATTAACAAATGGAAAAAGCATTCAACTAAACGAGAAATGTGTGTTATTTCACATTATTGTGATACAAAATTAACCCAATTATTTTATGTAATCATGTGGAAAGTGTAGTTTCATCTCAATTTCGGCATACTTTATTTACGATCCCCTTATGTTAGTAATAGATATAATTCTTATGAAGGTTTCTATGCAATTCTTCATAGGAATTCCATTGGTGTACGTACTGGTCAACATGAGGAGCATTTTACCGTGGGAACAGATCACGGTTCCTTATCTGCCGTACCTTCACGTCATCGCCATGATGTCCCCGTGGATGGGCAGCGTGACCTACCACCTTTTTATGAACCACTTGAAGGGGGAAAATGTGTACATCAAACTGCTTCAATTCGATATGTTTGGCATTTGGTTCACGCAGACATTTGGTAAGTGTCACGCCGATCCATACTTTCGCTCGTGTTTGTTTCATTGATCGCGCATCGATCTGGATGGCGAGAAAAAATGTACTGAAATCAATAGCTGTGGCAGTGATTTAGAGAATATCCCAGGTTTCACTTTACTCGACAATACAGCACTGGCTAACCAAGAGAATAATCGATAATTTTTACCCATTTTCCCTATATACGGTACAACTGTCCGCTTGGCGCTCGGCAGTGGCGTGCGCAACAGTCACGGAACCAAATCCAATACGTCAATGTTTGCTCATATCATGTCTGGCAATTCATTGAAGATCCATAATACGATCTATAAAATGTTATCATCCATGGCATAAATTAATCCTGTAACAGAAAAACCAATGAATGACACGCGCAACATACGATAACATCGTAATTCTATTTACCTCATCTTCCTGGTGTTACTAGATTAATAAAAACATGTCAACTAATTTTATTAAATCAAACACTTTCCTCTTAAATACTCACCTACACTTTCTATATAATTTAATTATGTCAGTTCAACATATTAATTAATGTTAACACTTTTTTTTAGGCGCGTTGACCACAATTTACGCATCCATCTACTGTCTGAGCACAGGCCTTCAACAGCTGGTGTTCGGTTGCTACTTGGTATTGTCCTTGGCAGCACTTTACCAGGCCTTGATGGCTGCCAGTCCATGGGAAAGAAGGCTCAGCTTTGCTCTGCAGGTCTTCCTGCGTGCCGCTTTATTCTGCGTCAGGGTGAGCCGGTACGGTGGAGGAGACCAGGCTTCAACTCAACATGTAATCCTTCAAGACCTGCTGGCCGTCATCGGAGGGGCCATCGGGGCACTGAGGGTTCCTGAGAAATGGATGCCTGGAAGGTTGGATTTTGCAGGCAACAGCCATCACATAATGCACGTGCTCGTTGTTCTGGCCATCATACACATGCATTACGCGGCACGTTTGGACCTAGTGTGGCTTTCAAACGGAGATTGCACATCACCATGATATTCACCAAGCCCTGGTTCAAATACTTATACATTGCAATAACAATAATTATATTTGAGCCTCAAAAGGATACATTTCTATGAGCAAGTTTACAATTTGGCTCACTGGAAATTTATAGGCAATTTAGATTTTGGGGCTCTTTTTAAACTATCTTGCTATTGAATTAGGTAGCTGTTTTGAAGTTACTTCCAAGTGTTTCTGCAGATTTTAGGGTTTGAGTGATTTCCCACCAACATCTTATTATGTAATCAGCACAAAAATACAACTGCCTTTTCTTTTATTGAAATGTGAATATAAACTGTATGTTGTAATATTATCTGTAAATGAACTTTTGACATTCTTTGCATCTTGCAAATGCAGTAATTTTATGTGAAGCATATGGTGAGAAACCACTCCAACTTGGCAGCAAATCCCAGTATACTATAAGCAAAATAGTTGAAATGAGGCAACCATTTCTCGTAGAAGACGTATAAAGCGTTGATTGTAATATTTTAAACATTCCTATATATAGGAGTAGTTATTTGTAAATAGAGTCTTCTTTCGTTTTACTACAAGAATTACTCTTATATATATATATAACAAAATAATACTCTCCAAGATGCGAGTTTCTCAATGAATTTCTTGGAAAATGGATGCAAATCTAGTCACTTGCTTTCTGCTCACCACTCGATCATCAGAAGCAGTATTATTTGAACATGTATTAAGGGCTTTGATTTCAGCCCAGTATTGAACAAATATGCATATGCACAGCGTCTATATTCCAGTAGACTGTTGAAGACCATTTCTGGTGCGCAAGTTGTCGGATAACCTGGTGACAACCTGCCACCAACTTTACTCTTCAGCAACAGTTGGATATATCGCATTTACGCCTTCCTAAGTGAATACTGATATAAATATTAATATTTGAAGGTGATTTACCATCACAAATATGCATACACTTATCTCGGTAGAGTGTAGAAAATTTCCCAAAGTCTCTATTTTCATCCTTGAACTTTGAACTTATAATTCCAACTATAACCCGGCAGTTGAGATACCGAAACCTTGTATTATACAATATGTCCATTTACATTTGTAGGTTTAGAATGCAATAAAAGCAAATTTTCTCCACACATTGTCAATAACTTCATTAAGTTTTCCAAACTTATGTTACACAACTCACTTGACAGTTTTGTTTATACCTGCATTGCATTACAGACATTTACATACTAAGACACTGAAACCCATTAGAAGGGCCTTCAAGCTTTACTTTTAAATTCACTGCAATGGATTCTCGGATTCGGTGATGTAACTTTTGACCCGCGAGAACCAAAATGGTGGGAAGTTAGTTTGATTCAGGTTAAAATCCGAAGCACTTTCGTGACCATTCCTACAAAAGCACAAAACCATATAACCAATTCGGATGCAAATTAACTCATAACGATATCCAATGCGATGTTATAAACTCACCCGTGTTTGATACCGACAGTGTACCGCTTCCACTCCAACTTATAATTCCTCTTTTCTCTGCATGGTTTCACTTCCAGTTCCTGAAACAAAAACATTCAAAAGTGTAACTTCAATTTACGATTTAATTCCATAAATATACATTGAATATCGCGTGACTTACAACGTGAAAGGTTTGATCCGCTTGGTCAGCGATGCGGCTTGACCGCTGACGTCTGTACCGTATTACAGGAGGAAACTGTTCACTTTTCGGTCTTTTCAGAACAGCAGTTACCAGGTTACCATTAATACGGTAACGTCCACACAATGTGGCAGGATGTCTTCCACTTCTCTGATGAAGTCTGTATATTGCTGTTGATGGCTCATCAGACGTGGTAAGCATCAGTGCAATTCCTATTGTAATATTAGATAAACACGTATTAGATAGATACATATTATCTAACAGAACCATCAAGCTAATTGCTATTAAACAGTACACTATTATGTTCACCTTCTGGGAGGAATCGCAGGTACCGGAAGTAATCGACCGTGTACCACGGCCTGTAATTTTGATCTTGAAATGAATTCTCTCCCGGGCGAATGTACGTGGTCTTGCTGATATAAACACCTGTTAAATATATCATACTAGATATGTATATTACATATATAGATAAAGACCAAATCATTTCACTATGTACCTTCAAATCTTAACCGTGGTCTTTCTATGTACATCGCGCGCCAAGACCCAAACTTGTTTGGTAGTCCGCAATTGGCTCCCCATACCCTATTAAGACGAGTTTAATAATGTTAACTATCCAAAATGAAACCACAAATTGTCATTGTTACCTCATGCAAGCAAGTCTCCAAATTTCTGGGTCTCTAGCAACCAGATAGAAACTGCTGCAAACGAGTGAAAGTTGCTCCAATGATTTCATGTCCAATTCGGAAGACACAACCCACTTAAACAGGTACATCATTACTTCTCTGGGCAAGGCAGATACATGAGTCATCTGGAGAAAAAAATGCATTATTCGTCTCCTGTTTAAATGATTACCATAGTGTTACGCGATTGGAATCTAACAGACCCGCTGTTCGAACACCATCGGGCATCTCTTCATTGATTGGACGCTTAAACGAACGAAGCGTGCCACCAAATCAATGTCCTCTTCATCTTCGCTTTCATTGCTGCCATTATTGTTGTTGTCATTAACCACACTCTGGCCATCGTTATCGTTTGAACAATCTTGGTGTTTGGGAAGCATGTGGGACACGCGCGATTCAATGTCTGGCACAATCTGGACAGCTCTTCTGTAGAACTGGATTGCTAGAATAATAAAATCAACAAAACATCAATATTAAAACACTATAAGCAGATGCAGTAATAATAATGTAACAATATTCAAATTTCAACTGAATTTCTTTTTATGGCGTTTTATTTTGCGATTTTAATTGACCGATTATATTAATTAATTTTCCCAAAGGCAAAAATACCCAAAACTCATTCAAATATTTGTAATTAAATTGCTGCTTCCTTTACAGTCAACAAAACGGAGTAAATATACTCACAAAATATTCCAGCTAAGAAGTATCACTAGCAAAATTTTAAATAGCTTTCCACTCAACTGTCAGATTCTGGTGTGTACAATCTGTGCACTCTTGCACAACATTGCACAAGAATTGTTATCTTATCACATAAACAATTATTTGACAATGCATCATGTTTTGACATACCTTCGTATAAATGACCACACTCTTCGGCCCTCATTCCATTCAGGTAAAACTCTTTTGCCTGTAAAATTATACATCATTTTGTAGCTTGATACTTATATAGCTAGTACTTAATTATGAATGAAATATGAACCTGCTGCTCCCTGTCCTCTTCAGAGTCTGAAATGCTGGTGGTGCGCAGACATGGCTCACGAGGACCAGTGCCAGACCTACTGCTTTGTAACCGAGTTCCCGTAAGTTTCCTGGGTAATCTCCTCGGGGATTCGTCCAACTCTCTCATCCATTTGACCCGGAAATCGCGGAGTTCGTCGGACAACGACTCTGAATCTTCTTCCTCCTCTTCTTCTTCTCCATCACTCAAGCTGGTTTTCTCACCGGATCCATTTGCAGAACTTGCATTTGTCGCTGCAGCAACAGACGAAGAAGTTTCGCCGTTGCCTTCAGCGTGAAATCCATCAACATCCTATCAACAAACAACCAAAAACAACCATTGAAACAACCATGGTCGGTGGTATGCAACAATCACATTGACGAAGGTCGTAAACAACACTGGCAAGAGCCCATTTAATAAATACTTACCAAAATATTGCACGGAAGCAACGATCACGCAATATGTTGCTAGACTGCTCATTGTTTTCCAATGCATCTAGCACGCAGTTGTTGCCTGTCACTTCATCTCACGCAATAAAGTTGCGCACGCAATGCGACGCTTTTTATTCTTAACTTCGCGTAAAATATAAACTGTCACACCAAAATCATCTAATGAATCGACTATAAACGAAGTTGGGAACGCGATAATCACAAGTATGAATATAATCTAAGCACATTAGCTGATTTATATGTTACTACGACGTCATTTTATAGCCAACATAGAACGCGCAACTTTCTTGCTTCGTTCACGCAGCGATGCAACACTTATTACGTCACACCTTGCTTATCAAGTGCGACTCGTGCAAGATAATTGCGTGCAACATCTTGCACGGAAATAAACATCGCAATACTCCGCTACGCATTTCAGCGATAAAACGTAATCAGTTTCTCGGCTGTTATCCAGGCCAAATATGAAGTGTACGATGTATTATTTGATTGAACTGGATACTTACCATGAATTGCTTGCCGACAATAGCGAAGTTTTCAATCTCCTAGCTCTCGATCGGTAAATCGGATCACACAGCGAAAATGCTGCTTCGCCATTCCGACCGCCGCCATATTTTCGAATACCAAAACCTCAGGGGAGAATCCATTATTCATGTTATTCATATCAAATGGAGCATCCATAAATTATGTCCTTCGCACCATTCCTTAATTATACTCTTGCTTATACCAAATCGTAGATGGTTACATTGTTATTTCTTTTCAAGTAAATAATGTTTTTATTCAACCCGCTAAATTCATATGTAATCCTCGTGTTATCCCTGGAAATCATCTTGAAATAAAATCCGGTGTACACTTTATTTGCTAGTGAATCACCCCTCGCTATTTACAGACAAGGTTACATTTAAATAGGTGCGATTCCCGGCTTGGTATGAGCATTACAAAAGACAGAATACATTATATATATAAGACATAATTCAACCCACAAAGATTCAACACTGTAGCCTTCCTGAACGGAAATCGATCGTATTCCAACCCTTCTTCTGAAACACACTCATGAGTACCAAAAACGGAAGATGGAGATGATTGAACGCGATGAACGGTAACGGGTCCCAAGACGTGAACACCCCTTCTTTACCGCAGCACAATTTCCACAGGAAATTGTTCAATGTACTGATGTGCACGTTACGAATAAGATGAAACACTTCCTCATAGATACAGTAGACTTGTTTTGGAAACTTTGGCTGCACTGGTCTGAAATCAGATATAATACGCAAGTTTAAAATAGCTTTATCGCAAAGTGCAAATATCAACTGTAAATTAAATTATTCAAATTACACTTTGTAAGGAATATCTGTGAGCATATTCTCTCCTAGAATCCGTTCCGGCTGGAAATTCATGGAAGCCACTCCGATGCCGGCCACGCAAGACTCCGGATACAATTTCAAGTTCTGTTTTCCGACCACAAAGTTGAAGACGAAATTGCCCGTTAGCTTCGTCGGATACATCTGCAAGGAAAAAATCTTATAAATATTGGAAGTACGTGTAGATATTCACGTTCACGCCATACGATTCAACCTTGAGGAAGGACTGAATCCAAGCTAGAGAGTTTGCAGTTTGAACGGCATCGTACTCGAATGGATGATTTCCGTAGCAAGCTGTGTGCGCGATCACGTGGCCTTCCAAGATAGTGGTGGATGTGGTCAAGGCCCTGCCAACAACCTTTTGCTGCAAATTCGTACAGAAATTAAAAAAAAAAAACTATAAATAAATAATGGTCCTGCTATTTCAGTCCTCGGATACATTCATTACTTAATTTATTACCTGAATTAGAATTGCGCAGCTGTATCCATCGTATTCTCCGATGTTTGCCATAAACTCTTCTATTGTTAAAGGCATAGTGACAGAATCCTGTTTGTATTTATTGTGGCACCTGCAAAATATTGCAATATTCCAGCAAACGTAAATAAACCAGTAAGTAATACAAAACTCAAAAAACATTTCAATAATTTACAGTGTGTAATTGTAATATTCTGATTTTTACAATTATGATTTGGGTTTAGGATTGAATGCATATATTGTAATCACTATACTGCGTTTCATTAGTAGCAACGAGGAATTTCCCATTGATATACATACAACGTTCCATGTTAAAAACTCGTTCTTTCTAACGAAACGCAGTATAATAACCAATTTTCTTGAAGAAATCATATACCGTACCTCACGCTGGTCAGCATAAAAGGACTATGTTTAGCGATGATTCCAGTTTCGTACAGATCCATTATTTCCGAAATGCTCGATACTTTGAAGTGAAGAGGAACCGCGAACCCACATTTAGCCGCATGGTCGAAGAACGTCAACTTGTTCCCCAGTTTCCTCACGTGTTCCGCCGTCGGAGTGAAACACTCGCATCCCTGCCGTTCCAGCTGAGGTTTGGCCAGCGCATCGAACACCGCACCTTCCGCTGTTGACACTGGCACGAATACATCCACCTACAAAACCCAGTCCCATACATTTTAATACATCTTAACATTTTCCGTAATACACTTATTCGTATCCATACGTACATTCTCCTTTTTGACAATTTCGCACAGAGCCCTTACGTACTCTTGCACGCTGTTCTCTGGTTTGGGCACCGTGAAGTAGTCATCAACAGCCACCGAGAACCTAGTCGGGTTCAGCCAATGTTGCTGGACATCGCAGGCGATCACTCGGAAGCCGCATGCGTAGAAGGCCCTTGCCACGTGAAGAGCTGCCAACTGCAAATAAAATTACGTTATAATCTCTTTCCTGCTATAATTCATTATAATAATGTCTATACTTTACCTGCGTGCATCCATTGATGAGCACAGTTCGTCTTGCTACTTTAGGTGAGAATCCAGTTGCCTTTTTAATCACTTCCCTTAGAAGTTGTCTTGTGTATTCAGCAAATGTGTAAACCATAAAGCACGTCAAGGTCACACCATAAGCAGGTCCCAGGAACAAGCATTGCACTGCAAACAGGTACGCAATGCTTTTGATGAACATCACCATGAACTGTTATAGCAATTACAAAAAAAAGAAAAGAAAACAAGTTATAAAATTTCCCAAAATAATAATAATCAACTAGAAGCCGATTTAAGTTTTTTGTCTATCACAAGGTCTTCATTAGAAATCGCCTAAAGTATCATTTGGCCGTCTGCAAATGTACAGATAAAATTCAGTCTGTCAAAATGGTCAAAACAAACGTATTTATCACATATATGCTGCGTGTACTTTTCAATGATAGGGTGAAGGTTAATTTCATTACAAATATCGCCTGACAGATGAAATTTAGTCTGCACGAGCATTTTTTCCCTCCCAATTTCAAATAAAGTTTTCCGACCAGTGGTGCAAA
Organism: Glomeris marginata; assembly: GCA_034696005.1. Lineage (NCBI taxonomy): Eukaryota > Metazoa > Arthropoda > Diplopoda > Glomerida > Glomeridae > Glomeris > Glomeris marginata. The sequence continues at coordinate 49,618 of JAQFZQ010000027.1, read as the reverse complement.
GTAGAAAGAGTACTGCGTGAACTTTGCTTTATTGATCATTCGCTATTTACCCAGGAAGATATTGGAACAGGGTTCATGGTACCAATGAGCTCTGGTACGATTGCATGCAAAATGCATGATCATTTCCTGTACTGGTATTCACTTTTTTTAGATTCTTTCCAACGAAAACAAGATGACCTTCCAGGTCATCCTAAACTAAGAGTGGAACAGAAGTATTGTCCGTTTAGTTATAACTATTATTATTAATGTAATGATTCTGGATGGATCGAGACTATGAACAAAGTTGATGCCGTACATGTGGCCTTCAGGCAACCTATCAAGGTCATTGTGAACAGTAGCCACCCCATTTAAAAGTTATTTTGTATACCTGCATTACCCAACTATGAAGGAGATGCAGTGAAGCATTTCAAGTTGGCATTATACAGGGTTATATTATTGGTTGAATTCCGACTCCTCCCCCTTTAAGTGTGCTTACCTGCATGGTTGTAAAATGCACATTAATTCGTAGAATGTTTAAAAATTGACCAAACTTTGTACTTATGCTAATTGCATGGTGCTCTTCTACTTTGTAATTTACACTAGGACCCTAACGCGAATCATTGCAAAGATAGACAAAATGACCTTGAAGAACTTTGTCAAGGTCTGCGAAAGTTGGTCTACCGGATTCTTCGCGAGACCCACATGATCATTGAGAGAGGTTGGACTTCAATATATCACCCTGTACATGACAATAGCAAGGCAATAGTAAATACAGGGTGAACAAAAAGTACCCTATGTAAATAAGTAAGATCAGTGTTGAATAATCCTACCCGATTCCTAAGTGAAAGGCTTTGAGGAGAAGCCAAGTAGGGAGAGTTATTTCTCAATAAGTTTAAAGGGGAAGCCAAAGTTCCGGGTAGCTTACCAAATACAATGTGATGTAAATAAACATGTTTTATATCCGCAAGTTCATAATGTAACCCAAAAGTTTTCGCATATTTTATTAATTACGACTAGCTTTCAAATTCCGGGCTTATGCGCTGCATTTCCGAGTATATCGAGATGGTATCTGAAGGATGAATTATGAATAAAAGCATACGTGGAAATGGAAAGGAAATGAAAACCATTTATTATCACACCCAGTACGAATGACACAATGTGGTGATGACGTCAATTGCAATTGAGTTTGAACAAATGAAATTTCAATGAATTATAAGACAGCAAATCACATGCAGCATCTTCAAACACTTATCAATTATTCATTGGTATCAAATTTTCAAACTCAATCTATAAAGCGATTTTGAGAACATATAATGCGCAAAATATAGCCCAGTGGTTGACAACACTTGCTATACCATTGCTCAGCTGGTTCAAAGTAACACATAATTGACCATCAAAATTTATTTTCGTCTCAAGGTCATATGTCAACGACTGCACTATCAAGGACCAAACTCCGAAGTTCGCTTTTGGCCCAAAACATTTACCCAAACATTGCCCAAACTGAACAATTTCGCAACAAAAATAATATATAATCGCCAACTCAAACAGTTTTACAATTAAAAATTTAAAACTCTAAACTGCGCTTAATTTAACATGTAAATTTCTATAAAATCAACATACATATTTCTTCACTAGTATAAATTCAAACTTGGACTAATACGATTCAAACCTCCATTTTTTATTGGTGGTGCAAAAAAAATTAAATCCCTGCACAAAAAAAAAAATTTTAAATGTATCACTTTTTAATTCATTTTCTATTGCGCAATTTACAAATCTCATTCGTAATTTTGAATAGAAAGCCATAAAGCTTGCATAAAGCAATAAAAATTTGATTGAACAGACACTGCAAAGCAATCGCAAAACATACAAGTATTTTTTCCAATTTCTTACCGAGTTAAAAGTCGATGACACCGCCATGTTTTCCTGGCGAGTTCGGAAAACGAATTTTCCTCTTCAACAACGTGTTTTAACCGAGGAATAAATCACGTGCAAAATGCCTGCCAACGATCCCACACACTCTAAAATAGGACATTGGACTCTGATACGTCTTGATTCGAGTACACTGACAGCCCCCAATGCACACGAACAGACAAATAACAACTTCCACGCTCCGAACAACCATTTTTATAAACTCGGCGCTCCGGGCAACTGCGCATGCGCGCAAATACATTCTAATCAGTGTCGCGCGATCCGTCAACATTTCCCAGTTATAAAATTCGTAAAATAGTTGGTGATCGAAATGTTTACAAGAATGATTGCAATCATAGAGGGAATTAAATTATAATTGCAGTTTAATTATTGAACCCGATTTCGCAGTAAACAGGGTTATGTTATAAACTATACCAGCGTAAGTCAGCATTTTTAGCTACCCAGCATCCCGAGGGACGCTGGCTTGCGTGGGTAATTTACAAAATCACGTAAAAGGATGTCATTCTGCCTAATCAAATATAAAATTCGCGAACTTTAACGCTAGATTTTATATGTACTTTTATACAATATCGGTTTGTGACCACACATTAAAAGAGTAATTTTTTTGTTCCTACGTTTCTACGTTTCTCCGCTGTGGCGCTGCGACTGCGTCCACTTTTCGATTCACTAGGCTTACTGCCGTATACGAAATTCTCTACAAAACATGATTCGTACTGCTGTTTTCGCCCGTAATCTTTCTCGATTATCTTCCGAATTAAACGCCATCACTCTCTCAAAATGTACTTCAACCGGATGCTTCCGTGCGCGCAATTTATCCCGGTAAGTTAAAAATAAACGTAGCCGAAAACGTTCGAAAATTCCACTAAAGTAGGCCTATCGTCCGCTACACATTCTACATCTCACGGCATATCTTCATGCAGTAAATCCAGGTAAAGAAATAATACACAGGTTTCCGGTGCATCAATAAAGGTAGACAATTTTAAATGGATGACACTGAATTCTCAAGGTATTCGCGTCATAAATGACGGGGAATATAACACAGAATGCGATAAGCCTACTTGATCGAAATTGACCCAACCGTATTTGCACTTGCAAAAAATTGTGTTTATCTGCTCAGATAACATTTGCAAACACTTCCGTTACAATAAAACACTTGTCCACTTGTTTAACCTGTGCTATTTTCTATCCATTTGTAGAACTGCGATCGAAAATTACAACTGTAATAACCGAAATATTCAAGTTCAAATTTCCCAAAATGGACCCATTTCTTTTGCAAGGTTGTACTCTTCAGGTGATACAATTTTTATCTAATTATTTAGCATATTTTATTCATTAAGAAAGAAGTACTACATTTGCACTATGCAAGAAGGTTTTCAGGGCAAGGTCAACAAATGTTTGCTGAATTAAATAAACCTGGCATGTGTGCTGAATAATTTAAAAATGGAGTAAACAGTCATAAAAAAATTGTACTTCTTTCTTGAAAATTTTGTTTATAATTTTAAATGAGCAATGTTCTCTCTATTGAAACTGAACGTCTTGAAAGATGTTATTATATTGAACAGATGCCAGTTTTCCAAATCACAAAAAAGTGCAATTACCTGCGCTTTCTCCCACAATGGAACGGGGTACCATCATATCTTGGGAGAAGAAAGAAGGCGACAAACTGAACGAAGGAGATCTTCTTGCCGAAATTGAGACCGACAAAGCCACAATGGGCTTCGAAACACCAGAAGAAGGTTATTTGGCCAAGATCGTCATCCCCGGAGGTTCCAAAGACGTTCCGATCGGAAAGGTACGACGTCTACGGTTCATCGAATGGTTGAAACTGATTCGATTCCCGGCGTTTCCCGCTCGCTACGCTTGTGACGTCACGTTCTCATTTCATTGGGCGAACAATTAGAACGGTGGTCGTCTATTGGCTCGCTGCTTGCTACTGTGTCAACAATGCATGTAATACAAACTGTTGCCGCTATTAGCATCCTAGCGGTCTGAAAAAAACTACAAACTGAGAAAATAGATTGAAAACGATAAATCACATCTTCATAAACTGTAATATATGCTACATAATTTTACAGGGCGGCACCGATTTCATTAATTAAAAAGAACAAAAACAAAGCTAAATGAAGAAATCCACCAAAAATTGTATTTTTTTTGAAAACTTTATCCCATACATTTTACACTAATCTGAATGTTTAAATATATTTACAAATTAAATATTGAATATTTTTAATGGCAGCTAGTGTACATAACTCAATTAACTAAATTAACAGCATATTAAACCCAAAAATGTTGTTTACAAAATTTCATTTCGACTTTGCATGGTCAAATGTCATTTATAAACTCATATTTGGAGTTCTCAAATAGCAAATATACGATGTATCAATTGATAATCTATTCCTGGAATAGTTTTCGTGTGGACTAAAAATATTGTAGCATAGTACTTTGAAACTTCAAAGAGCATGGCCAATGAAAATAAACGCTTCTTAAATTACTTCTAATTTAGGGAATGCAGTTATATAACTGTATATAATTGATAACCAATATATTTTCTTTTTTAGTTAGTTTGCATAATTGTGGAAAATGAAGAGGATGTGGCAGCTTTCAAGAACTACGTAGCATCGGATAGCGAGTCTGCGGCATCACCATCAACTAGGCCCACGGATGCTCCTCCAGCTCCCAAGCCACAAGTTGCACAAACAGCTCAAACACCACAAACAATTCCAACACCAGTAACAACGACTGGTAATTTAACATTTTAAACAGCTAATTGTTTTTCATGTCATTCCGGTATAAATTGCAACAATATTTTCTATAATTTACAGGCCAATCTTCTACCGGAGCTGCAGGAAGAATTTTTGCAAGTCCACTAGCAAAAAGAATTGCCTCAGAAAAAGGAATAGACTTAAATGTAAGTTATATACAGTATTAGGGACATTACAATCTACATGTATTCCATGAATATCAAGAATAGAATTAATTTATGAGCTTCAAATGACATGATAAAATGTTTGCAAAATAACAGGCTGTTGGGAGAGGATCTGGTCCAGAAGGAAGAATAAGAGCTCAGGATGTTGTTAGTCTTTCACCATCTACCACAGCTCCCACTTCTCGTCCAGCAGCTCCCCCAGCCGAAGGAAGTAGCGTGGACATACCGATGTCCAACATGCGGCAGGTTAGACCGTAAAGTTACATTGAATATGCTCAGTACTGATTCAGTAATATTCCTTAGATTATTGCCAAAAGATTACTTGAATCCAAGCAGAACATCCCTCATTACTACCTCACCATCGATGTGCGTATGGATGCTGCCCTTGGGTGAGACTGAGCCCGCAAGAATACACGTTTAATGGTATATAGTAACATGTAAATTTTGGTGGATTAGGTTACGGCAAGAACTGAACACACTACTAGCCAAAGAAAATCTAAAGCTGACAGTGAATGATTTCATTGTAAAGGCATCTGCATTGGCTTGCCTCAGAGTCCCAGAAGTGAACTCATCATGGCAGGACACTTTCATCAGACAGTGAGGCTTTTTGGGTGATTATTTTAAATTTATAATAGATTTGTCTATACAAGTATTGTGCATTTCAAAAAGGTACAATACTGTGGATGTGAGTGTAGCGGTTAGCACGGATAAAGGACTGATCACTCCAATAGTGTTTGGAGTTGAGGGAAAGGGCCTGGCAACGATAAGCCGTGAAACAAAACAGCTTGCGGCCAAAGCGAGGGAAGGAAAATTGCAACCCCATGAATTTCAGGTTTTTTTAATACATAAGTTTTGGATTGTAAAAAATATACAAAAACTAAATTTCATTTTGCGTTCTGTAGGGTGGCACTTTCACAGTCTCGAATTTGGGAATGACCGGGGTAAAATGTTTCACCGCAATTATCAACCCACCACAGGTGAAAAATATATTTCATTATGTATCATAAATAACCATGAAGTTATACAGGGTTTCTACTAAACTTTCATTTCAAAAGTGTCATGCTTAATTGGTATCTTGTTACAAGCACATTAGAAGAGGAACACATAAATCAATAAAAGAAATGATGTAAAGTGTAAAAAATGATTCAGTTTTCAGGATTTCAAGTATCAGTAGATACCCTGGCATAAATTCATTGTGCAATAATCATTGAAACCCACATGATTACATTGCATTTGATTAATTGCATATAATTTCAATGAAAGGCTTGCATTTTGGCTGTTGGAACAACAGAAAAACAATTGCTGCCAGATGATAAAAGCGAAACCGGGTAAGATTACTAAACAGTGGAAATGAAAAAACCATGTTTTTAATGCTACGTATTATCAAATTTTCAGTTACATTACGGCCAGCATTATGACGGTCACAATGAGCTGCGACCACAGAGTTGTGGATGGAGCAGTTGGCGCTCGATGGATGGCGGAATTTAAACGTTTATTAGAGAAACCCCACACAATGTTATTGTAACTAAATTAAGAGATATGTATGAAAGCATTCACTTACAGCATCCCGGTTGGTTGGATTTTCAAGTTCAACGTGCCACTAGTCGTGTTCGGTTTCGATGGATTGTAATATTTCAGTCAGTGTTTCTTGATGGATCTAAGACAATCTCGTATAGGAGAGTTTGTGGGTAGATTACTTATGCCATTAAATGTGAGTGAGATGAAAAAAAGATTACGTCTCAATATTTAATGGACTGTGTGAATTTGAACCATTTAGACCGGTATGGCAATATCATTAGCAGTAACGATAAGGATATCTACGGTCTTCAGCTTCCAGTTATTGATGTTTTTCGATGTCTGACACCATTTTTCACCGTGATGAGGCTCTGCATTGATGCAACGTTTCTTTACTTCCTCTTGTTGTTCCTTGAAATTATATAGAATAAGACCATTGAGATCCACGAAAACGTTATGCAGGAAGTGCAAAAGTATATTCTAACTTTCAGACAATTTTTGAAGATGCAGTGTTCAAAAATATTAACCAATTGAATTACAAACTGAATATTATACTGTACAATACAATTAATCGCAAGTTAATTTACCTGTGTGCCATGTGAAAGCTCAAACTTGTAAAAATATGCCCACGCATCTCCAAGGTCCGGATCGATCTTCAACGTACGATTGAACCATTCCCGGCATTTTGTAACTTTCCTTTCAGTCCAAAACAACTTGGATACGGCCAACAGAACATTTGGGTCATGTTCACATCTCTTCAGCGCATCTACACTTTTTGTTTTTCTCTGAGGTCTCGGTTCCATGAAAATTGCTTCCGCCCAAAGTATACCTGAGCTCTGGCATTCTTGCATTGCTGCACCACATATTAAAAAATAGTTGCTAAAGATTTACCTCTAATACGCAAGCAAAATAAAATCACTTTCAACATGCCTTTTGCCATTAAAGTCATCGCAATGTCTTTTAATCCTCCTCTTAGCTCGATTCTCACGGCCTCCAACCACAATTCGGCATTTTGCGGATTCTTAAGTCTTGCTTTCTCAATAACTGATCTTGCTTTGGTCAGTTGGCCTGCTTTTTCCTCCAGATTTGCCATCAATCTCCAAAGTGCCACGGAGTTTGGACATTTTTTCAGCTGTTAAAACATTCATAATTATGTAGCGCGCAACTTTCAAATTTACTATGTACCGATAAAACACAAATTTTACTTACACCTGCACTGTAAGCTTCCCTCGCTTCAGTTTCAGACTTCAAATGTTCAGCAATCTGCCCTTTCATCATCCACAACTAAAACATCAATACAGTTACTCAAATTCTTGCAAATCCGTAAAATCAATACGTAATTAAGCTCAATTGCTGGCTATCACATGTTGCTTTACCTTTGCATAATCTGGATACATCTTTACTGCTTCTTCAAGAAGTGTTTTTGCTTCAGGAATATCATTTAAAGCCCATTCTAACTTGATTGACTTCATCATCACCTGTAATAAGCGTAATTTCATTATAATACACCTTGTCAAAGAATGAACGGTGTTTGACATGTTTTACGGTTGACTGTATAATTTATTAATAACTACGTGGCAACTTTTTAAATACTATTTGCAACAAAACAGCTGAAAATGTAGATGTTCATATACCCTGGGTGTTGGAGCGCTTCCACGAGCTTTTGCCAGCAGTCGGCGCGCGCGTTCGTATTCGTTATTCTCACTTTCCAACTTGACTGCTGCCAACCAGATCTCTTCACTGTTTGGATTAGCTTGGAAAGCCAATGAGAGGATCTTCCTAGCAGCAGCAACATCCCCCTATTTTTGCAAACAAAAACAATCCATGTCCGATAAATTCATCAAGATGACCAATTGCGCAATAAGTATGACACTTGTTTCCAACTCACAGCCATCCACTTTGACTTGGCTCCCATCAACCACAACACTTCTGCTTTTGGGCAATGGGCCACAGCTCTCTGCAGCAACACCTCGAGGGAATCCGATGTACCGTGATTCTTTTCAAAATACGCAGCACGTAGCCATATACTTTTCTTGCTTGGAAACACCGACAGCGCATGCGCATAAATGGCTCTTGCACACTCATAAGCACCTTGGCTGGCACACTGGATACAGTAATAACAGAAGCAAGTTGTTAAAATTCATCTGAATCACGGCTCCGATCAACGCCAACTAATAATCACCGATTCCGCATCTTCCATCCACGTGTGTTTCCTGTCCTCGTCATCAACACCAACTCCAATAACTGTCCGGATGATAGACTGGCAAGTTTGCACAGAACCTGCTTTTTCGCAATCGATCGAGTTTTTGATCCACTCGTCTCGATTGATTTCAACCATGTTAGCTCTCAATGATCCAACAGCTACATGACAAAATAACAACTGCATGACTTCAAAGTAGATTTTGATTATTTTACATTGTTAAAACCTCATTTGCAAACCTCTTTCAACGATCCTGTCAACCATATGGTTATTCCCTTGAGCTTCCTCCAGTTTGGCAGCCGTAATCCAAATCTGTCTGTCGGTTGGGATGTTCTCGCGAGCTTTGTTAAGAACCTGCGAGAAGAAAGTTGCTTATAACAATCTGTTAAATGGTGAACACCAATGAATAATATAGTACCTTTCGAGCATTTTCGTATGTTTCCAACCGGGCAAGGGCCAACCAAAGTTCAACACTTGTTGGACAACACTCCACCGCTCTGCTCAAAAGAATGCGGGCATCTTCCGGCTCTTCCAATTCGACCGCAGCTTTCCACAAACGAACAGAGTTTGGAATGTGTTCTAATGCCTAATACAAGACACAATCAAGACTATAAATAATACTACACCTAGTACGTTGAAAATTTAAGTCAACAACATCACCTTTCTGAAAACTTTACGCTTCGCTTTCAACTCCACTTCCAGGTCAGCTGCGCGGATCCAGACACGGACTGAATTGGTAAGATGTCTCACAGCTTGAGCAATCACTGCTTTGGCAGTGTCTCCAGGCTAATAAAACAATGTTATTAACTGGCAAAGTCCCAAACAATACTCAAAATTAAACTTCTAACTATGAAATAACCTGAAGTCTTGCGGCTTCAAGCCAAACGTCTTCGCTCTTCGGACAAACTTCACATCCCTTCATGATCAAATTCCTTGCAGCTTGGATTTTCCCAACCACTTCTTCTAATCGCGCTGATGCTATCCAAGCTACAATGAAATCAAACACATGTTACGCACACTGAAGTCCATCACAGCGAAGCACTGCCAAAGGCTACAAACCTGGAGGATGATTTGGATTGGTTTCTCTGACAGACTTCAGCAGCAACCTAGCCTTTTTGATGTCACTGATATCACCTCCATGGGTGGGAATCATCGACTGCAGATCAGTCAAGTACCCTTTCGGATCAACCACAGTTTGCCCAATGACCGAGTCTGAAACCTGTTCACACAAGAGAATTTAGCAGTGGTTATCGGTAATTTTCTAGTACTTATGTATATAAAGAAAAGTATACCTGATTTAGTTTAATGTCCATAAGAGTATTACGAGCTTGACCAATCTTTCTCAAATCCAAATCCCCACTTGGAGTCAACATGCCGGGAGTCGCAAACCCTGAACTCATCGATCCAGGGAAAGGTGTAGTTAATCCACCAAATTGCTAAAATACATAGCAATCGTAAGCAAATGCAAAATGAATTATATTCTACGAACATATTGAAATGTTCTTACTCCTTGTCTCGGGTCCAGTGTCGTCACCGTGTCAGTGTTGATGGCATGCTTCGTGAGAAAACTGTCTGGCATTGGAGTAAACCTGAAAACGGCATCCATACATATTAAAGAAACTTCTATATTTTAACACAAACGCATGTTATGATACATCACTGCAATACGTATACCACATTGACTGAAATATGTATCCCAATATCTGATTTGAATTTCAAAACGAAGTGTCATTAAATTTCATTTACATTATTACTGCTTTTAAACAAATGAAGGACAGCTGGTTCGGATGCAGTGTGATATTGGGGTAATGTGGTATTATATTGCACACAAACAAAAATGTTTCACACTTCTCAGGTCTTGGATTCCTCTGTTTTTTATTTCTAGCATCACCAACATCAGGTATACTCTTCCAGTCATCTTCTGATACCTCTGAGAGTCTTCTCTATTAAACACAAAAGAAATTATTAGAATTTTATATGTTTAATGTATTTAAAGGACAACTTTTTAAAAGCACTGTACTTTAAGGTCAGAGAATTGTTGCTGAATCTTCGGTCTTTCCTGACGGTATTTTTCCAGTTCACGCTTCAAACGTACTTCTCTGTTAAAAATATATTAAAAATAGAAAAAATAAAAATTATTGTCATATTTATCAATGGATCAAAGATTAGTACAATCACCTGTATTCCTTTCGTTTTTCATCCATACGTTTATCAATAGCCTCATATATCTGATCAGCTTCTTCGTCATCCTTGTCATAAGGATCTTTGCTGAACAGACTACCTCCATAACCAGCAAACTAGTCAACAAAGATGTCATCTACATTTATTGATATTCTCAAGATTATTTACAATAAATATGCTATACTGACCTCATCATAATTGGAATCGTTCAGATCTTCATCATCATCTTCCTCTTCTTTTTGCTCATGAGGCTTCTTTCTTTTGTTTGGTGGTGCATGACGGTCATCTCTGATATTTTACAAAACAATAAATATAACAATATAAATTTCTATGAGTTATTATATCCATGAGAACAACAGACACACTGAATACAATTGTGAATTGAAGAAATTAAATAACTAAAATATACTTACGAAACGTCATTCGCATCTCGAGCTGGCCCAATATCCGATCTAGTCGTAAATCCAGTCGCCCTGAACAAAAAATTCACTTGAAATTCAGCGTCATCGAAAATAAGCCTAACCTAGGCCTAACTATAAAACAAGAATAATGTCGACTTTGAAGAAAACTATATATAAAAGCTCATCACCGCGATTTAATGCGCAATTCTCACCCTCTTCCAACACCTGCAACATAACCAAGAGGTGCTGGAACACCAATAAAGTGTTTCTTCTTCTTGCTTGCCAGAGACGACTGAGCGGGGGCAGCCATCTTTGTTCTCGTCTTTGACTGAACAACGAATATTATTAGAAAAATTACAAAATATCTATGAGACAACATGTCATGTACCGATGTTCGCGTTTATTGGTTGGAGCAATTATGCGGTACCCTGCGATTGGTCTAAAAGCGCTGGTGACGTCACGATATGATCCTCCGTAGGTTACCCAACGTCCCGATCAACTGATTGGTCAAATATTTTCAGACATGCGCATTGCTGGCTTTTTGCTGTCTCTTGTCACGGGTCTCTTGTTTCTCTGTGGGCTCTGATATAAATCGCTTAATATCGAGTTGATATCGGCAAGATATCAGTGATAATCAATATATTGTAAATCCTTACTAAATTTCTGCGAATTTGGAAGATGAAATTCCAGTACCCAGATACAAGAAGGGATGAATCCGTAGTGGAAGTTCTGCATGGAATAAGTGCAAGTTTCCGCATTATTTATTTCTGTAGTCCATAGTAACCATTCAACTCATGCTAAAAATAATCAATTTATAATGTTACAGGTGCCTGATCCATATAGATGGTTGGAAGACCCAGATTCTGAAGAAACTAAGGCATTTGTTCAGTCACAAAATGAAATCACAATGCCTTTTATAAACGACTGCGTTCATCGACAACAATTCCAGAAAACGTACAAAAATATTAACTAATCAATGAAGTCACTTAAAATAATTAAAATGTCCTCATATTGCAATGATCGAAATAGAACACATTTTATTGAACTAGCTGGACAAATGTATTTAATGTTTTCATAATATTGCAGTGTATTTATTCTATTAATTATAAGGGAAATTTGTATTTATTTACTTACTAGATTGACGGATTTATGGGATTACCCCAGACACAGTTGTCCTAAGAAACGTGGTCCACGGTACTTCTATTACAAGAACACTGGCCTTCAAAATCAAAGGTTTATATTATTTGATTGACATAATAATCTCTTGAAAATACATACTACAAATTGTGATGTGTGATTAATACAGTGTGCTGTACATGCAAGATGATTTGGAGGGGGAAGCCCGGGTGTTCTTCGATCCAAATACCTTGTCGGAAGATGGTACTATATCTCTGTCCGTAACAGCTTTTTCAGAAGATGGAGAAGTGTTTGCTTATGGACTTAGTGAAAGCGGTTCTGATTGGTGCAAGATCAGGGTATGCAGGAATTATACTACAGGAAATGGGTATAATGTCTTAATTCATTGTAACCATTTCTACAGTTCAAAAATGTCTCCTCCGGAGAATGCTACTCAGAAGTTCTTCAATTTGTGAAGCATTCTGGGTTGTCTTGGACCCATGACCACAAAGGAGTTTTCTACTCTGTAAGTTAACAAGAATTGTGTATTATTGGGACACGGTGTACTTTCAAATTTGAGGTAGCTAGACACATTTAGTTGCCACTAATGGAAAGCAAAGCTGCTTTTTATTTAGAGATTTCCTGAAAGGACTGGAAAAAGTGATGGTACTGAGACTGACAGCAATGAGAATCACACGTTATACTATCACCGACTCGGCACGGACCAATCCGAAGACGTACTTTGCGTGCAATTTTTGGAACATCCCAATTGGCTTATGTAAGCGAGCAAGACTACTATTTTGTACTCTTCCCATTTCCATGTTTGAAATTCCATTCCCTGATTTCAGTGGAGCGCAGGTCACCGATTGCGGCCGGTACGTTTTGGTTTTCACGCGGGAAAGTTGTCGAAATGTTGCCGTGTACTTTTGTGATTTGGAAGCACTTCCTCAGGGAATTCAAAGTGAGATATAACTTTAACTTTGGGCTAAAGTGAGACTAAATATTGCTAAGAAAAACTATTTCTCACTATTTTTAATATTATTTTAGGTAACATGCCTTTAGTAACAATTGTTGACACTCTGGATGCTGAATATGATGTAAGTAATCCCATTAAAACTTGGAACGGGATGTACTCGAGAATTTAACTTGTAATTATTGCATATTCAATTTGCAGTATGTCACCAATGAGGGTACGGTGTGCACATTCATGTCCAATAAAAGCGCGCCGCGTTACCGCTTGATCAACATTGATCTTGCATCTCCCGAGGAGGTACCATACAAATTGTATTTAAGTAAATAACATTTGTAACTGCAATTATAGAATATTTCATCCATTGCAGAGCAACTGGTCTGTATTAGTACCAGAACATGAGAAAGACGTGCTGGAATTTGCATCTTGTGTCAATAATGATAAATTAGTACTTTCTTACATTAGAGACGTGAAGGTACATCCATCAAATATGTTCAAAAATCAGAATCTATGTTATAATTAATTGTGCTTTTGTTTTCTTCCCCAGAATGTTTTGGAAATTTACCAACTTCAAACGGGTGAATTCATCGCTAACTTGCCGTTAGATGTTGGGTCTATCGTAGGCTATTCTGGCGAAAAGAAGGATACAGCTATCTTTTACGAATTTAAATCTTTCCTATCACCTGGAATAATATACCATTGTGACATGACAGTGTCTCCACCTACTCCGAAGGTAATTTCAAAAATGAACCGATCATTTTAAAGCTAAAAATGACAATTATGTCCATAATCATAATGATACCCATTGTACCCGGAAATCAATAACATTACTTTTTGAACTGTAAACAATTGTATAAATTGCAGGTTTTCCTTGAAACAAAAATTGAAGGGTTCGACCCGGCAAAATTCACCGTAAAACAGGTATTTTACCCAAGCAAGGATGGAACTAAAATTCCGATGTTCATTGTTCATGCAAAGGTAAAAAGACAATTTAGAATAACATTAATTTGGATATAGTTAGATAATACAAATGTATTAATGACATTATAGGATGTCCAACTTGATGGTAACAACCCTTGTCTTTTGTACGGCTACGGTGGATTCAATTGCTCATTGACACCTTCGTTCAGCGTGGTTCGTGTCATTTTCATGCGTCATCTAGGAGGCATTGTGGCAATTCCTAATCTGAGAGGTGGAGGGTAAGTGCACGCTAATAGGGATATAGTAGCTGGTATAAACCAGGATAATGCATTGTTCACTCTAATATAGGGAATACGGTGAAACCTGGCATGACATGGGAACACATTTCAACAAGCAAAATGTATTCGATGATTTCCAATATGCTGCCAAGTATCTTCAAGAAAACAAGTACACCAGCAACAAGAAGTAATTATTATTCAATTAATGGCAACAATTCAGTGATTTTATATTGGATATGTATTTTGTAACATTTTGAATTATTTTCAAACTAGTGGTTACAGTATTGTATAGAATTATTATAACAGTTGTTTTGTGTATTAGATTGATCATCCAGGGTCATTCGAACGGAGGACTGCTGATTGGTGCTTGCATTAATCAGAGCCCTGAATTATTTGCCTGTGCCATTGGCCATGTGGGGTAAGTGATTTAGTAAATTTCAAACTTTTACACAATTATATCCAGTTACTGAAACTTTATGTATGTACTTTAGGGTCATGGACATGCTTAGATTTCACAAATTCACTACCGGGAATAAATGGGTTTCCGATTATGGAGACCCCAATGAAGAAGTTCATTTTAAGAACATCTTTAAGTAAGTTATAACCTTGTCACTACTAACTTAAACCCAGTACAGTATTAAATGAAGTTTTTTGCCCAGGTATTCACCACTTCATAACGTCAGAGTATCTGAAGATGAAGCAGTGCAATACCCTGCCACGTTGCTGCTGACCGCAGACCACGATGACCGTGTTGTACCATTGCATTCCCTCAAGTTCATTGCGGAATTGCAATACCAACTAGGCAAAATAGATAAACAAGTATGTCTGTTTTAAAGATGCTTTGCCACAAGTCACTGGTCTCTCATTAATGTACATGTTTACTATAGACTAACCCAATTTTGATTCGCGTGGACACTAAATCTGGACATGGGGCAGGAACACCAACTGCCAAACTGGCAAGTAGATGGGCAGATCACTTGAATTTCTACATTACTTTGACAGTTAAAACTGAATATAATTTTGATATTTTCAGATTGAAGAATACACAGACATCTACTGCTTCATCATGAAGTGCCTTGGCATTAAGTTTGTCCAGTAAACAAGTTAAAATTGTGCATTTATCATCATCTGAAGTTGTGCAGTAAAATTAGTTTCAAGACCAATTGCTGTTGTGAAATTACAAAATTATTCATGTCATGGGAAATTTAGTTGGGTTGAGTTGCTTTATCTTTTATTGTATACCGAGTAAACTGTGAATTAAAAAACAGTAATAATATATTATGGTAAAAACCGTTTGTAACAAAAGAAGCCATTATTAATTCAATTTGCAATATTCCCTTTGCTGCTATTTATTCAATCTTTGCTTGATTATTTATGACTACGTCTGACAACATCAGGAAAACTTTTACCCGCTTTTACCCCTTCACTTCTACAGCATATTGCAAAATTGTTCCAGTTGTTATAAGTATATTTCAGTAACAAACTTCAATTATGGCAGGGCGATGGGGCACAAGAATCCTCAATTTTCTACAAGTAGTGCCAACAAATAAACTGCATTGCAATATTTTCCCATATATATGAAATAATGTGCTGTTTCAACGCACGATTGCACAGAGAAAGGGGAGGGGACTAATTTCTGTACCGCATTTTTAACCGTTCAATTTTTTAACTATGCGGTACGTTTACTTCCCTGTTGGAATCCATAGAATCACATTCTGCCTTGCACACTGCCTTTGGGATGACTTCAATCGATTTGGTTCCCGGTTTGTCAAACAGTTCCACACACGTTACTTCTCCTTTAGATATGCTGTCCATCGTTTTCAGCAAATCGTAATTGAGTTTTTCCGAGATTTCGGAATCGTGTTTGTAGTCCTCGTGGCCGTGAACAAAATCCCTGATCCACCGCGCTGTCGTTTTCAATTCACCTGAAACGTATGAAACAATCTTTTAAAAGGCAACAGGGACATATAAGATGAAAGAAACAGTGTAAGGTGTTGGAAGAATATACAACTGAGTCTTAGTTATTTGGAAATGAATATATTCCTTAACCCACAGGGTAATAAATTAAAATTACAATTACAAAGTCTGTGCAATGTAATGCCTCACCAGAAGCTCTTTTCTGTATCAGCGCCAGGTACTGTTGAATAGTACAATGGGTATCGGTGTCCACGTCGACACTGCTAAGGTAGTTGTTGATTAGTGGCACCAATCCTGGGAATTCATTTCCCTGAAAATGACCGTTACATAAAAGTGGTGATGAATATGCAACATTGATCCATTGCTATCCTGCATCACAAAAGTTACTTTGCCATTGATTATCTCATCGATGGTCATAAGGACGCATTCATCATCTTCGCGCTCCCGCACGCAGGCACTTACTTCAGGAGGCGAACCACCTGAAAACCAATCCACCTGTAACATTCATCACCCTGATGGAAAATGACAATCACCTGTTCAACTCACGAGTCATTATATCTTTCCTGAACCAAAATTTCTGTTTTCTTACAGCATCTCTCTTCTGAGCAGTTTGAATGTTTTCGTCCACCTATAGTAGTACAAAAAAAGTGGCAGTTAAAATCCCAAATGCTGCTTCACTGAACAATGAATTTAGACACAAATCCTACCTTAGATATAGGAATAAGAAAATTCAGGTGGAATGATAAAATAACCCGTGTCAATAATACCACAAACACCACGAAGGCAGCATTCTCAAAATCAGTTATCTGAACCTACAGTAGGGAAGAATTCAATATCATATCCCACACTAGTTAAATGAGCAAATAGACCTGTGAATGAATAGGCAGGGTGTCTAGTGTCTTGAAATTCCAGGAAAAGTTATTTAATTTGGTCATAGAATATTATCAAAACGTTGACTTTGTGTTCAGAGTCAATGAAAAGGTCATTCACTAAATCATTTGCTTACAAAATACAGTGCAATAAGTTTACAAATCGATATTTTCATTGTATTAACCTCACAAGGACGAAATTCAACTCTCCATCCAATCTCGCTGTTTGGAGGCGGAGGCTTGAATCTCATAGTTTGCCAGTTAGTTGACTGGATATTCTGCAATGCAAAACGGAAATAAATACATAATATAGTAACAAAAATGTAGCAAAGTCTTTCTCATTGTAACAATTGAGTAGGCAAAGCTTTCTTTGCTCGCGGTGTCTTTAGAAAGGAAGAAAACACTCAATTGCTTTAGTGAGAAACACTTTTATACAATAAATTAGCGTTTCATTTTCATCTTTCAAGAACCTCAAAGTGGTCGGAATCTTGAGAATCATCTTGATGAACTTTTTCTCCGAATAATGACACCGGGTCACGTATGAACAGATGCGCAACGTGTCTTGCGAGAAGTTCATCAATACCTATTAAAATATAGGATTTTGTTTTTCAAACACACTGTCTGCTGGTTTTGTACGTTGAATAGGTTGAATAGTATATACTAACCAGCATCTATGAGTTGCTGGCATATCTGTTCGTCGTACACGAGCTTGATGTCATTGTACTTATCTCCGAGAGGGGATAGGTAGCTGTCGATGGAATCATATCGCGATTTACTGATTTCAAACTTGCACTCTTTTAAGGGCTGAAAATTATCCCCCATGGGGCAAGCTAGGTGGGTTAGTCCCAAGAGAGATTTCAGAAAATAACTGTAGCAATAGTCAATGGATCGGGCACCTCCAACCCTCTTTCCTCGCGAGTGCGGCAATCCACCGAAGCCGCGATCACGTTCCATCTGCAATCCGCGTCCGTCATGTATCCTCTGTGAAGAGGTGAAGCGGCACTCAGTGCCATCTAAGTTAATAAAGGCAATTCAGTCCCAGTCTACTATATCAAACTTATAAAATAAAATTTATACCGCTATAGGACACACTGTGGCCAGTTGATCGTACAACATCCTTGCTTCGTTGATGTTGCAAGCCTGAAAAGTAACTTGAAGGCAGCAACATCCCATGCCAAAACCCATTGCGTCCATGTATACGTGGTCCACTTTAGAGGCTCTGGCTGCTTC
Organism: Glomeris marginata; assembly: GCA_034696005.1. Classification (NCBI taxonomy): domain Eukaryota; kingdom Metazoa; phylum Arthropoda; class Diplopoda; order Glomerida; family Glomeridae; genus Glomeris; species Glomeris marginata. The sequence goes on along the minus strand of JAQFZQ010000027.1, from coordinate 31,186 downwards.
TCCATTGTCTCCCAATTTCTTAAAATCCTCAACAAAAGGTGTCAATGTGTTTTTGTCTTTGTAAACTGCAATTTCAATTTCAACAAACATATATTAATTTAAAAACTCAGCTTCAGGAAGAATATTGTAATAATGTTGCATTACCTGGAATGTTAATGGCAACTTTTTCTCCTCTTCTTTGACGAATGTTCCTTGTTAAGGTTCTGGAAATAGCAACAGATAAAATTATTAAGACTTTTGTGTAAAATGGTCATGGAAATCGAGAAAAAGTCATTGAATTTTATAATTTCAATTTGGTAGTCACTTTTGGTATTTGTTCTTTTAATTCCCACATTTTAACTAATAATAAACAAATTCCCTGAACAGTCAACATTTACCCGATTACCAACCCATATACGATTGTGATAACGTTAACAAACAAGTCATTACAGTTAATCACAATATTACACTCTGGTGTGATCTCTAACAAATATGTACTTTGCTGTTAACAGCTTCTGTCGGAAAGTGTCGTACACCGATAGGAATAAATTACAAGCCAGGATCAAACTTTTTCTTTAGTAATATTGTGTATAGATCGATAAGTTTGTAGTACTTGAATCGAGGGTGCCCAGGGAAAATTGCTTCATCCGGAAAGTAGAGTGACCGCGAGGCTCCTTCCGTGGGTGTTGTCCGTGCAGCGGGATGCGTGAACGAGTCGCAACCTAGACTGAAAACATAGTATAAACCCAGCAGCAAGTTGTTACATTCTTCATCTTTCCTTCTAATAAACCTTACCGGGGAAAACTGGTAACAGTCAACAATGCTTCATCAGTTTGCAGAAATTCTTTCACTTCCTCGCGTCTGTAAATTAGTAGACATAAAACATTGCAAATTATAACAAAAGCATTTTGTACAATACAGTACTACATCAAGTTTACTTCTCACATGCATACATTAATTGCATACTTTAATACTATATTTTGTACATGTAGTTAAACTATAATTTCTTACTACATAATATTACTTTGAATTTAATTTCTTTACAACTAATATACATTACATAAAATGTAAAGCATTAACTTATGTGACTTACTTACATTTACATATATTTTATATTGAAATAAACAAAAACCAGAAGATTCTTTGCAAAATGTACTATTTTAAAATGCAACTAAAGTAAGAAATTTAACCATACACTTATGCACTTTGTTACAAAACAATTAATAATCAAAACTGCTCAAAATTTTCATTGCCAACTTCCTACGTGTTATATAAACTAATATAGCTTCCTCAAATCCATTTTAAGCGCTGTGTCATATTTAAACAGCATCAAACCAGCTTTTGCACAGGTGTGTCCTTCTAAAGCTCAATCATCTGAAAAGAACAAACAACACGCCAGCAAAATCTTCTGGCAACAAACCTCGCTCTCATGTTGGCTTCCACAACGTTGAAATGGGCCATTAAACCTCCGTAAGGTTTCCCAGGTGTTCCTTCTATCATGTAGTTGGCATACTCCGGCCTCCATAATGATTTCACATCCCTGCAAGTATAGTAACAAAATGTTTAAGTCATTATATTTCACAATTTCAACTGTATACTATAGTATCAATCAATGAACATACCCCACACCAGACAATTCCTTTTCTTGCAAAATCTTCAGGATATCCACAGCCCTCAAACTAAGTTTCGCAGACTTTATTCCATGATCAAATTTGACCATAATATATTCAACCTGCAGGACAATAAATAATCAAAATAGGTAAACATATCTAATGAATCCAATTTGTCATCTGGTAATTAATAATATACGGCAGGAACTATCAAAACTCAGAAAATATACAGTAAATAATAACCTGTTCATCATTCTTCATTTTGAAAATCCCGCTTTTTTGCGCCTTTTAAATATTTCCATATTCGATACACATAATCGATACCGTATCGATGTACACCATGATTGCGCGCATTTTTCGCAAATCGATTGCGTGATGTCCATCGCGTATACCAAAAATGAATATGATAATTTCGTTTATCACGTGCAATGATGACGACATTTCACCTGAAGTTGCGCAAAGAGCGACAGGATGGTAAATTCCGAAGGTCGGCAAGTTGCTCGTGCACCTTTATTGCGTTGCGCAAACTTGCGTGCAACATTCGATAGTGACGCGCGTGTTACGGCTGCCCGTTACGTCATCGAGTGTTGCGTGCAATACTGTTGCTCGGCAATAAAGTTGCGCGGGATCTATTTTTTTCCCATTTCCGAAATTTAATAATCGATTGGTATTAATGGTATTAATTATATGCGTGTGAGTGCTCAATACATATGTCACTTTCTTTTGGCGCCACGTAGCGAAGGTTGAATTCGATCTTCACGGATCAAATGACGGGAAGAATTATTTTTCACATTCATATACGTCACATATATAAATAAATAAAAGAATATTTGTCTATCAATGTCATGTTTTATCGATGTTCCGTTTGGCAAGTTTACAACACTGATAAATTGAACCGGAATTTAGCTTAAGATATCGGAATGATATCTACATCCTTGAGATTTTATTCAAAGACCCCATTGTTATTTTTTTAACACCGTTATCTATTAAAGATTGATGAAAGTCCATTTATTTTTTCACACATATTACAGAACTATTCGGAAATAAATCAATAAAATGCAACTGATATATTTAGAAGCAACTCAATAAATTAATATTCAATGTATTTACTAATTTGCATAATTTCAAATAATATGAAATAGAAATTAAAGGCAATCCAATTACAGATTTGATTTAAAATTATAAAAAAAACTCATGCAATTCCCTGATATATTTTTAGTGTCACACTGTCATCGATCATGTTACAGTTTTTATCTATTTTATTTTAAACTCTGGACTTTTTTACAATTTCTTTCAATTTTGGTAGGACGTATTTTTAGTTCAATCCCACATTATAAAATGCTTCTCATATGTTGCGAATTTCTACAAAAAAGTTATGAATTATTTTTGGAAGAACGACAAAAATTAAATATGTAATGAAACGACTCCGTTTTTGTAATGCATAACACATTTTCCACACGGAAAATTTTTCCCTTCTTTTATTTACGTAATATTTCCTGCGGGAACTAATTTTACACGCGCATAACAATCCGAGATTTCCTATGCAATATTATTTCTCATGCAATAAGTTGCGCGCAACATTATTATACATATTACCAAATTACACAGTCGGAAAACTTGCGCCTTTCCTAGCCGAAAGCAAGAACATTGTGGGAAAAACCGCAAATTTCATTTTAATCCTTCCGAACGAAAATATCAATATCCAATATTGATAACACAACACATTTTTGCAGTAAAACCTTATCTTGTAGATAACGAAACTGCAATAAATTCATATTAAGAACAATTTATATTTTTCTCCGGCGCAACTTTATTGCAGAGATACAGCAAGTGCGCAATTCGCAAGGCACGTTTGAATGTAAATAGTTGCGCGAAATGCATGTTGCGTGCAAGAAAGTTGCGCGAAAACATTGCAGTCGGTCTTCTGTCAATCAAACGTTTATAATAGTATATTTCCTCACTGCATCAAATCACAATACAAACGAGAGTATTAATACAAAGGATGTCATGGATTTTTCTTACCTCGTCTCCCCAACGAAGAATATCTCCTTGACGGTCTTTCAATTTGTGGTAAAGGTTGATAAATTGGAGAATGCCGTGTTTGCGGACATGATCGGCTAATTGTTTTGTTTCCTCCCAACTCAATGGCGATCCTTCAGACAACAGTCCCATTACGAAAACGCAGATTTCCTAGTGATGCTTCAGCGGAGAAATGTAACAAGACCGTCACTGTTGACGTTTGAAAGATGCATGAACGAAGTGCGAAATGAAACCGATGACCATCGATCACTTTCGTTCGATTGACGTTCTGGCGTGCGCCGCAATGTGGCGCTACTGTCTCCAACAGGATCTCGTATTTACCACGTTATTTACATAGCGGGATGCTGCGAGGACGATGTGACGCTGGGACATTACGGCGCTCGTTATTTCTTTTCGGAATGAACTTTGATGTGCGACGATACGCCGCCGAACGATTCCCCAGAAATCAATACGCTGTTCAATATCCAAATGTAAACCGAAGGGCAAAATTCGAAGGTTGAAATCGTATTTCATTGAGAGGTCGAAATAGATAAAACAGGAACCCAAAAATATCAATACCAATTTTATAAATTGAAAACACGTGTGCACATGTTTATATTTTATATCAATTCAAAATGAGCAACATTGATACAGCCAATAAATCTAATTATGGTGTTCATTACATAATTTCAGTTTAAACTCATTTTTTGGCTATTTTAAATGTGAGATTTACGTTAATTTTATACTAATTATTTTGAATTTTTATAATTTACAATGTGGCGGCATATCATCCGGCAGCGAATAGTCCGCTCCATCATGACTGGATGTTCAAAGAAAATTATAACCGCTACCGCTACTCAACTTCATCGCTACCGCAACTCCTTTACCAGCTTGGTCATCGTTTAGAGTTTTGTATCACAAGCTTGGCAACAAGTGAGATCGAATAGAACGTGAAAGATCTGTTTTCGGAGGAAAATATATCGCTACCATTGCTAAATCAACGAAAATGCCGATCTTATTTGGCAATAACAACCGGAATCAGAGCAAAAATCTGCTCGAGTTTAAAGCTGGCAAGATGTTTATGAAGGGCAATACCGTTCATCCGGACAAAAGGAAAGGCCTGATTTACATCCACCAATCTGACGATTCCCTCATGCATTTCTGTTGGAAGGATCGAACCGGCTCTACAGTGGAGGATGTAAAATATAAAGCAATAGATTTCCGTCCTGTATTTTTAAATGTTATAATCGACATTAATGGTTTTCAGGATTTGATCATCTTCCCTGATGATGTGGAATACAAGAGAATAACTCAATGCACCACAGGCAGAGTTTATGTCCTCAAGTTTAAATCCACCAATCGCAAATGCTTCTTCTGGATGCAGGTTTACATACTACATATACTCAAAAATTTCTATAAATTAAATCATGATAAAATTATACAAATTGAATTTTATGTGTAATTTGTCTGAATTCCAGGAACCCAAGATAGAAAAAGATGACGAATTCTGCCAAAAGGTTAACGAATACCTGAATAATCCTCCTGCTTTGGGATCTAGTCGAAGTGGAGGAAGCACACCAGGTAGTATATACCACATCCATGCATCATATGGTCACTAAAAACTACATGGTATGAACTTGGTTTTCAAATTCCATCTTATTAGGCGAGGGAGATCTTCAGAACATCTTGAGCAGCATGAATCAACAGCAGTTCATGCAACTTCTCGGTAAACAGACTAAATGATCACACAATGGTCATAATCTGTTGCAATTATTAAACTCTAGTAATGGTGTGTTGTCACTCAGGAGGAATGAGCGGTGTTTCCGGCATGGGAAACCTGAGTAGCTTGCTGGGAAGTCACGGTGCCAACTTGCAGTCCAGCATTACCAGCCAGTGAAGTCACACATGTTGTTCGTACAGAAGATGAATCGGTGACATAACACTCTTTTGTTCGTATACTTTGGGTAGGTCTTCAACCAGGAGTGCATCTGCAAGCTCAGCTAAGCCGGACAGCTCCTCGGTAGCCACGACTGTTGCGACAACCGCGGCAAGTTCCACCGCCACGGTCACTTCTGCTGCCGCCGCGGCTCCTGCGGCAACCGTAACAGCTCCTGCGGCCACAGACTCCAGAAACAACCAGATTCAGATAGGAGACTTGAGGAACATCCTTTCTGGACTGAATGGTGAGATGGTGTAACTAGTCGAAGTGGTGTGTGCGATTAAAGGTTTACGAACAACTGTTTTTGTTTCAGTTCCTCCCACTGTTGCGGACACCGATGAAGATGGTGCTGCCGGATCCCGACCAGGTAACTAACAAAATGATTAGAAGAGTACATTTGCAGCAGTAATTAAATTACCATTTTTCAAAACGTTTTTAGCTGATATTGACATCTCTAACGCATTCACTGCAGAGACTCTTCAGCCATTGCTAAACAATCCTGAATTTATAAGCAGTTTGCAGAGTTACTTGCCTCCAACCGAAGAAGGTTCCTCGGTGGCAACCGTTGATCAGCTTCGTGGGACTGTTCAGTCACCTCAGTTTGCACAGGTACCATTTCAAATAATGATTCATCTGCATTCAATATCATTTTTACATGTTATTTGATTGTGCCCTCTAGGCCATGAGCATGTTCAGTGCAGCACTTCACTCTGGCCAACTTGGGCCCTTGATGCAACAGTTCGGACTAGGAGAAGAAGTTGTCAACGCAGCAGCCCAAGGGGGTAAATTTAAACTAAAATTCAATCTAAAGTATTTAACAGACAGAAATGGTTCGTACCTTAACTTTGGGATGTTCTTTTAAGATGTGGAAGCGTTCGTAAAAGCGCTACAAGCTTCTCAAAAGCAAAGTTCGGAGAAAGATAAAGGTGCTGTGAAGCAAGAAAAGGAAGATGACGATGAAGACATGGCATTGGATTGAATACGCAATAAAACTTCATAATTTGTATCAATTAATTGAAAAAATCTTGCGTTTACAGCCCGCAATGTAACCATTAAAAGTTTTGCTGTACAATACTTTCAGACATTTCTTATTATGCTGTGGCCAGAAGTACTTTTTATTGTTAAGATTCATTCCTGAATTCCTAATGTATATTGGAGTATTTTGAAGGAAAATTACAACCTTGAATCGACTGTTGGTCAAGTAAAATCATACGCGACACGACTATACCGACACTTCTGCGATAACTACCGTAACGAATCTTGCCGAATTATTGGGGAAAATTCGTTACAACTTTTTCAAATCGATCTTCGACCACAAAATGTATAGTTAAATGTTTGACAATGCATACACATGTTAAATGACCTATTAGAGTGTCTACTTATTTTCAAGAATTCAGTGTCTGGATAATCATGACAAATTCTAAAAAATATGACCTCGCGTAGAGGAAATTGTCCTTTATCCATTTGGATAAATAAAAATCAAATGATTAAAACATTGAATTTAAAGTTGCTTCACATAAATCGGGATTAAAAGGACCATATTCTAATACGACTTTATCATGATTATCAGGAATAATAGTAGACACCCTGTATTAAGTTGTTTCCGAATAATTGATGTATGTAATTTAAAAGCAATTAATTGACAATGATTAAGAAGCTTGTCCAAAAACTACACAATGATTTTTTCCCAAATTGAATCCGAGAGTTTGCATTCAGATCTATTCTTGTAACTAGCATTATATTATGCATGCACGACATAGTCGATAAAATTAAATTAAAACTTATCGCCGAACCGTTTGACAGAAACTGCCGTGGTCACGCGGTCGTCACCTTTTATGCTTTTTTTGGTGCACTTGTCTGGAAAACTAAGCCACACTGACAATAATAACACTATGGCAAACCTTTGGCTGTTGAAAATGTGTAGGCAGGTAGAATACGGTGTTGTGCAGACAGAACCTTCGCGTTGTCTCGCTTACTGCGGCATCTTGAAGACCAGTGAACTTCTGGGATTGCCACCATGTACCATGAAGGTCCCTGTCCCCCCAGCAGCATAAGTATTAGCAGCACTGTTGCTGTGAAACGACACAAAGGCACATGATGTGATTCAAATCGCACTGAGTAAAAATTGTCATATTTAATGTTGTCTTGAATTGCATCCAATTCGAGTACGTGTAAATTAATTAGAACAAACAATTCAGTAAGAAGTAGATTGGCAACACCATATTTGCTGGTTTTGCATTATGGGAGATGCATATCACATTTAAAGCTGAATATATTGTACGAGTTTCTCACGGAAACTCTAACCCATTCAGTCTAAGAAGGGTATTTTAGCAGTATAAAGTATGTATTCCATTCAAAAACAATAACTGGACACGCATTTCACATTTCTTGTGCTGAAATTATGCCTCTTAAAAAGATATATGCAAGCTATTAAGAATGGGAATCAAACTGAAAATAAATAGTTTTCAATATAACTGTAAACCCAATCATAGATGGTGTGCCAAAAAAGGAATTTATAATGAAAATTATGCAGATATTTTTATGCCAGCTAATTTAGTATTATTATTAGTATTTGAATTTATGCATTTGTCAAGTGAAAATGAACAAAATTGTCATGTGTATAATATTACACAACAAAATAGCGAATAAAAATGTGAAATGAAGTGCGAACATGCGTGCGTGCAAAACAATTTCAACGCAAACTCAACTTGGAAAACTTTCACGCAAAACAATCATCCGCAACTTCCGTAACAACCATGTCAAACAGAAACCCCTTTCGTGGAAAAAATACGTGCTAATTTTTCCACAGCAGTCAACAGCCACATAGTCCATCCACTTATTTGTAGCGACTCTTGGAACGCATCCACGGTGAATAATAATTCCTTCTGAAAATGAGTTCCAAGCGCGCAAGTGTCATTTCAGCAAATGTTTCAAGTGGGAAAAGCACACATGAATAAATGTCTCATCACTTTACTTTCTAACTCTAAAAATATAAAGTTGATAATAATTTTTTACCTTTCATTTGAAATCACGCTAGGTTCTTTCTTCGCTTTCGATGCCGGTGGAGGTTCGGTGTTAAGTTCCGCGAGCACGTGGAGGGCTGTCAGTGCCGCTTGATCGTGAGAAGCTTCCACGGTCTCGCCAGCACCATGGCTTACTTGCGATGGATTGGTGAACAGCGTCACCAATGACAAGTATTCACGCTTATTTCCCTATCAACATAAGTTAATTAATAATAAACAACCATTAAAACATCAAATCAAAGTTTGTGTTTAATTACCCGTGGAAAATCCGTGAATTGTATATTTAATCCCAATACATCAGCCAGGAACACGAGTTGCTGTTTTGGCCTTAGAGCTTGTTGAACGGGCACCGGCTTCTTGTTGGCGTGCAACATTGTTTCAGCCGTTGGCGAAGACCCTGGTAAACGATCACAAACAATTGTGGCACTTCTGAAATATTCACATTTCCCATTATATAGTGTGAACATGTTAATGAAACCTTTCATACGTACCGAATTCAAGAAGTTCTTTGGCAATGACCGCTGCGGTGTGCATCGACACTTTCGACGACGTCGATTCCTGGAGCGAATCTTGACCGCCTTGCGTCCAATGTAAACCTGTGAACGCCAAAACAGAAGCAATACATTTCTAACCTCACATGATACCTTTCAGTATAAGTTGTAATGAACTGCGGAGTTGCATCAGTTGTGCACAAACCTTCAGCAGCAGGAACATGGCTGGAGTAATTGTACGGCGTAGCATTTGATTCGCTATTCAACATTGCATCTGGCATAAGCAGTAAACCAGGAACTAATTGCCTTCCATGTGCACATCTTGTTTCGCTGTTGTCCAGCCTCTCGCCAACCGCTGCATCTTGCTCCACGAACACTGTTTTTCTGTTTCCTTCATTTTCACTCTACACAAAAATAACAATACACTTCAACTTCTGCACTAAATGTAAACGATATTGGTGCCAAAGGGTAATTAATTTACATCAAGATATTTTAACAAATCTAACCCGTTTCTTACCGGCTTCGCAATTTGATTCGGAGGGCGAACGTAACCCAACATCTGCAAAAGGCCTTCGGCAGCAGACCTTTTGGCAAACTTTTTATTTGGACCTGTTCCAGTACAAGAGTGAGGTCCAACTGTAACCTACGTATTGAACAAATCAAGTTGAAAACTCAAACTCATTTGCGCAAGCACTTTTTCTTCTTCTTCACAAAAACCTCAATTATGAATTCTCGCATCCTCGGAAGACCGCGTTCCGCCACTAATGAATACACCGGCTCTTTTTCTCGTTTCGCTTGTTGAATTTGGATGAGCCGACTGATGGAAATTACAAAAAAGGATAACATGAATTTCTAATCAAATAACAAAGTATGTAATAATGCGCAACCAGAGCACCGTAAAACAAAAATTACCTTATAGGATTAATTCCCTGACCATACTCCGGATTTCCTTTTTGCACCTGTAAAAATAATAAACAAGTTGTCATTTTCTATTTCCATAATTACTAATCTCCATAATGCTGACCTTGATCAGGTTCCGGCTTTTCTTTTTAACAGGGCTGGGCTTCTTTTTTACCCGTTGCACCGCGGCAGACGGCAACGGCGAGAGCTTCTTCAATTCCTCTAACATCTTCTCGGCTGCTCTTTTCTTGGAGATTTTCTTACCGTTGCCTTCTCCTTCAGTTTCTATATTCCCAACTATGCACTTAGTTACAAAAGTTCGCATATGAGGAGGGCCACTTTCACGGACAACCTATCGGAGCGACAAACGTCACGTTGAAACTCTCAAAGTACTTGACAATCGAATGAATCTGAGCAGGAAACCATTTCTCTAATTGAAAGTATATTATCAACCTCGAATTCGACTCGCAGATCCCTTTTCAATGAGATTTCATGCACAAGGCTTATCGGAGATTTCAAGTCGGAGTTGGCGTCGAATTCATCTTGCGCATCTTCAACAAATATCAAAAGTCTACATTGCATCATCAACATTCTGTATTATATATCTATATATACACGTACAACAATACATTACTAGCTTACTGGTTTCAGTTGGCACGTCAGGTTTCTCTCCACCTTCTGGGAACGGCAACTCTCGGAGAACTTTCAGAGCCGTGGCGGCCGCGTGGTGACGCGCCGCTTGCAACGTCTGTCCTTCGCCGATGAACTCGTGTTTGCCAACGTGCAATGCTACAGAGCATGGCTGATGGAACCTCATCATTGGCGGATACCTTCAAATACCAAAAGCACATAAACATAATGCCTACTTTAATCAAAATGGCTGATTAGCGCGCAATATCACTGGCTAAAACGGAATTTGTCAGCTATTTCATAACACAATTGTTATTATAAGTACCTATGATGAAACATTCCACGGTAGTTGTAATTGGCCATGTAAGGTGGAGGTGACCTCGCCGCTCGAGTGCATCTGTATTCGGCCAACTCTCCGCGTTTCATCGCCAACGCGTTCAGCTCCACAGTTGGGGTGACACCTTGTAGAATTGAACCGCGTAATGAATAAGTGATTCGATAACAGTCCTACATTTCCAATTCCAGAAACAGAAATCATGAAAACCACTTGATTTCATTTCTTTTCGTTTCGGCTTCGCCGGTGGACGTATGTAACCGGACTCTTGAAGAGCCATCGTTGCGGCGGCATGTTGCGCTTTCTTGATGCTAGGTCCTTTAGCTTCGTACTCTTCTTGGCCAAGCAACAAAGTCACCGTGAACGTCTTCTTGTGACCTGGACCCGTCTCGTTCGTCAAACGGTATTGATGCTGAAGCTACAATGCAATGGAAACAGTTTCAATTTTTGTTCAATCTGTCAAGCACTGTAATGATATTAACAAATACAAGCAACTTACTTTATTGAATCTGGCCAATTCGTTAATCAAACACATTGCGGTCTTCTCTTTCGCGTTATTGGCCAGATTTCCATTAGGGGATTTGGGGGAAGAGCAATCCCTCCAATTGGCACCATCACTTGATTGACTTGAGATTCCATTATTTGTAGGTTTTGGACAAGATGAGTCTTTAACTGGAGGTTCCCCAATTTCGGATTTGGTGGTCACAGTGGATGCAACTTCAGGTTTGGATTGGCTGTGATCTACAGCAGCTCCATCACCTGCAACTTTATCTAGAAATAAATAAACAATAAATTAATGCATATTTATTTACATTTCAATAAATATTCCAAGACTATTCTCATACCTAACGATTTAACCTGCTCTGCTGATTGCACTTGGGCCATTATGTACCTGCTGAAAAATAAAGAAAATATAGTGACATCACTTGGAATACATATATGTTTTTGTCAGTGTATAATTATTATAATAGTAACCTATTTATTAAGAAAAATAATTGAGTAATTTGATCTATACTTGGATCTATACAACTTTCATGCATTTAAAATACATTTTAAAACAATTTTGGGGTTAAAACAGCCATTGCCAATTGTCTTTGTGTTATTCTTATCATGATATCCAATCACAATTTCTCCAGTAAATGCAGTAAATGCCAAGATAGTGCGGGCAACACAGAAAGACCGCAACATTAACTCTCGTGCAACTTTATTGCATCGAGGAATACTGACATGCAATATCGCATGACGTCATAAACCACCGTATCCCGTATTGCGGCAGAAAACTTGCGCGTCTTATCAACGCCATGCAATAAAGTTGCACAGGAAAATACAGATTCTAAAAAACAAAGCCGACCGCGCAATTTATCGATTTTCCGTACAATTAACCATAAATTCAGTCTGTTGCTTGCTGGATAAGCAAGCCAATGCGACGTGTTTATAGTCACACCTTTCAAACATGCCGTAACAATGCGTAACATGCAATTAAAAATAACGTTTGCTGCTCAGTGTGCAGTGCACAATGCCAGTCGAGAGAAGGGAGAGTTCTTGCGTCGCGCAGATCCGTTTGCAACAGTGTACCGCAATCCCATTACATTTTCATAGTCGCGATGCAAGAATGTTGCGCGTTATTCAGCTACTTACAATAAAGTTGCACGAGACAAGTGGCCATGCTTATCTCTCGTATTTGACACATTATTAATTTGTATCTTACCTAAGATTATGATTGCGATTCCGAGTGTGTTTCGTCAAAAATATTGCACCACAACGGTAGATTAATTGGAGAACATCGGGAAAAGCCGATGCCGTTTGTTTTTATTCGTTTGAGAGGAAGAGCATCTTTCGACTACGATGCGCATGCGCGTATCGTTCTAAACGAACCGCTGTTGCCCGATTCTCTATTGTTTCCAGTTTCAATAAACTTTAGTAAAGATGTGACCTTGATTTATACACAGAAAATTGCAAAAATAATGATAAGATCGCAGATTTAACTTATTTATTTCGATTAGGGTTTTTGTTTGAGCTTTAAAAATGAACTAGAGTTAGAAAACACGATCGGAATTTTCTTTAATGACATAGAACGCCGTCAGGGGGCGCCAGCTTACGGTGCTTTCTCGTTTGAGTTTGAACCGCATGGTTCATCTGGGAATTTTAAAAGGAAACTCGCGACAACTTTTTATTGAAGTAATAAGATGCCCGTCGATCACAAAAGGATTGTTGGTCCAGAAGGTGCAGTGACGCCTGTAAATTACTACGAAAAACAGAAATACGAATTGGTAGAATTTTATTAATTTTTTCATGCATATTTTTCATATGAAATTCAGGTTAATTTTCATAATATACCTATTAACAAATCCCTTTATCTTCCAGTTTGACAAGCAAGACAAAAGAAAAGACGGTCGTTTAGCGAAAGATCCTCGTCCTATGTGCAAGTTAATTTTTCAAACCATTAAATATATAGAAATATGTAATATACAATTTTAAAACAAGTTAAAATTTGTATAATAATACATGTATAGATGTGGATGTTGGTGCAGTATCACAAGCAAAAGGTTCAGCTTATGTGGAAATGGGGAACACAAAAGTGCTCTGTGCAGTGTGTGTATAAAAATGTTACTTAATTTTCTAATGTGTTACAAATTTATAAAAACCATATAATTCTATTTAAAATTATATATACTTGCTGTTCAGGTATGGTCCCAGGGAAGTAACAAAGAAGCAGGACTTCAGTATAAATGGGCAAATACATTGCGAATTCAAGTTTGCGCCATTTTCCTGCGTGCGAAGAAGACAACATCAACAAGATGAAGAAGAGAAATCTCTGTCCAATATTCTCAAAGAAACATTGGAGCCTGTTGTCTGCTTGGTTTGTTAATTATTTTCCAGCTGAAAAATGATACATAATGTAAATAAGTATAAATAGCCAATATATGTCTGGTTTTGGGATTTTAGGAGAAATTCCCAAAAGCTCAAGTAGAGGTTTTCGTAACAGTGATAGAGAATGATGGTGGTGGTAGGTTGTTGCAGTAAATATAATATAATGTGAATAATTGCCAATTGTTAATATACAAAACCTTATTAGCTCTTGGTGCTGGAATCACCGCAGCAGGAGCCGCATTGGCGGACGCAGGCATCCAATGTTATGACCTGTTGGTTGGATGTACACAGGTGAAACATAAAAAAATATCAATATATACCTTAGAATTCAAGTGTACTGCAGTAATCTGAAATATAGAAATGCTAACCTAAACAGGGTTTCTTTGATGACCACATTCTGACCGATCCAACTTCAGCCGAAGAAGAGTTTTTAATGGCAAGTTCTCTGAAAATGTCTTGTATGTATACGACATGTAATGTAGCATTATATTAATGGGAAATAATGTTTTTGAAACAGAATGAGGATTGCAATGGCCAGTTTGGCATTGTAACATTGGGCTTGATGCCTTCGCTGAACCAAATCGCCGCGTTCTTACAACAAGGTGTCTTATCGAACAGCGCAATAATTGCAGTAAGATGGAATAATTGGTTTTTCATTTATCAGGGTGTCTACTAAACTGGATAATCGGGAGTTTTATTTCAGCTTTGAAATACTGTAAATTTACTGGAATTATTTCTGAAAAAATTTATCATTTTGTTAGACATTTTGAAAAACAATTAACTCCATTTATTCATTAGGTAGTATATAATATTAATTGTTTTATTATATAACCATTTGTCACCTTATTATTCATGCATAACTACATTAATAATTAACAGTACAAGTCAAGTCATTTTGTCTTGGAAAAAATGAGTAAATGTCCTTAATTATCTTGGAAATATATACAGAAATTTTGAAATTAAGTTCAGTAGACACACTGTTTAATATCAATAGAAATGTATATAAATGGCCATTGAAATCCTGGAATTATATTATGTTTTCAGGCCATAAAGTCCTTGTCCGGTCTGTGTATTGGCGTATCGGTGAACGTTCAAAAAGCACTGACCGAAGCGATGGAAAAGAAGGCTAAAAAGGAGGAATGAAATTTGATTGTGTTTTACGTGTGTGAATAAAGTTTGCTGTTATTTTCCATAAGACATAGTTCTTAGTTACTGTCGGAATTGTCTCCCTTTTAATGTTAAAGTAGAGAGAGAGAGAAATCTCGCACTCGCGTAATACACGGTTAACAGTTCGAATGCCGAGTGTGAAAGCGATTTTCCAATCGATCCAAGAAATGCATCCCCAATGTGAGAAAAAGGCAAAGTTATCACAATAGCATTGAAAAATATATGTACCATAAAATTGTACCGATAATTCATCCACAAAAGTAATATTCCACAGAAGCATCCGTACATCTCAAACCAGGGAAAGTTTGAGAAAATTTCACCGACATGTTCAGATGATTTTGGTTTAACTCTAAAAAATCACGTGGTACTTCAATTACAATTATAAGCAACTGAATTTTCTATTCTTACTCAATTCCAATGTTATACTCTATCTCTACACATGGATGGACAATAATCAACAGCGTGGAACTAATCTGTGTCAATACGGATAACCTTTTCTTACATTGTTCCCAAATGCATGGAAACACAGGTTCTATATGAAATGAACTTTCGGTTTCTTTACAAACAAAGAAACAAAATGAGGAAGACGTACAATGAACACTATTCTAATAAGCATCACTACTTCTATTGTTTACGTACTCTACGTCAAGAAATAAATAGTTGGGTACCTTTGAAACATGTGTCAATTAAAGGCAAGCTGAGATGGTTTTGTATGTGGTTTAAGGAATTCCAAGTGTACTTTTTTAGTAGTAACTTTCCAAAACCATGTCAATTCACCTTAAAAGGGAATCTTGATTGCCAACCTTTGCTAATAAGCTAAACAACTTTTAATACAAATTATCGTCCAGAGCAGTAAACCTTTGAATAAACTGAAAAGGATTAACACATTTGATTCCCCAAAGTTACAAACTTAAATATTATACAAAAGTTGCAAATAAATATTTATATTATCATTTTATGTTGTCTAATTATAGTAATACAAGGTTTTTACAGTATAGATCATGTGGGTTAATTACCATATGCAAATCAATGAATTTTGGATATTTTCCTGCCCATAATTAAATTTGTGTGCAGAAAATATCCCAAATTATTTAAAGTTGTAATAATATTTTTTAACCTCACCGATTTGTAAATTGATTTAAAGTTATTAGAATATGTATATCTAACATCACACCATTTAAGTTTACTATTGAGGTTATAGTGTCTTAGTTGCTAATAAAGTTTGCAAAATAGGTCCACTATCATTAAGCCAACCTTCTAAATTAATTAACCCCATCCAAGATGGCCACATCTACTGTCTAACATTATAAAGGTGAACTGGGTTTGTAAGGTACCATGAAACTTAACTTGCACAAAGAAAAACCATGAAGAAAGCAAGTGTTACGAATAAATTATTAGTATTTTAAATTCATTGGGGTAATTAATTTAGGAGGTTTTATTCCCAAAACTCTAAATATACCGTTTAGAGGTTTTACTGCATATGGATTCTTCACATGAATTGGCAATCAATATCCCCTTTAAAATGGAGATCTTCTACACCAACATATAACATTAGCATCTGTCGGTGTAACGACAAACCGCAATGTGATTTTCTCACGGTAAAAATATTTATGCCAAATTCAAGTTCGCTACATTCCTCCTATTAAAATTAGACAACGTTAAATTCTCCATTACATTTATGAAACTTCAGGCAATTCATTGCATAAGTGTAGAGAAAATTTACCTCGGAATTTACAGTATCGACGAATACGAGCTTGCGCTTGAATAATGTATTAATGCTTTGTTGGACATAGAGCAGCAAATGCTGCAATAATCACATGCATTATAATTATAATGTTCATCATAATTACAGGATGAATGTTATTTGACTATAAAATACGGAAACAACCGAGATTCACCTATATAGTATGTAGTAGTACGTTAATAGAAATGGTCACGGACCCGTCAATTCATACATATACCCGGTTCGAAAGCCGAACACACTGGTATATTATTATTTTTAGCACGGTTTTATATGTAACAAAATGTACAATATTGGTGGGTGTCCATCAACCAAAAATCTGTAATCTATTCGAAGACTACTTATGTATGTTCGCACGTAGCAATTACAGTGGGTCTTGGACTTGGAAGCATTAGGGAGCAGGGCTGGTTGCCGAAATCTCAATTTATATAAACGGCTCCAACTTGCCAACCCTGATACTCTTTGGTCACTGAATTCATTAAAATGACCCACCCGGTAGAACATGGAAAAAACAACTTCACTAACCCATCGGTTCCTAGGAACTTTTGTTATAACACCGCAAACTAAAAATAAAATTTGTACAGGAAATTAAATACAATTAATTATATATTCAATCATCTGGCAATTGAATTAAATGAAGTTAATCTCGTTATATATAAAAAATTCGCTCGAAGGTTAAAAACCGAAAAATAAACCCATTAAAATCACAGGAAAACTCACAAATTGTAACTACGGCTTGCGTGAAAACCTCGAGGTCACAATCCGAAAATTATCAATAATATTGCAAAGAAAGAATTTCATTGAAATATTAATTATTAGATATTAGTGGCCACATTTTGTGAGTTTCCCTTATAATGTAAATAAGGGTGAGGGAGTTTTCAAATAATGGAGTCAATAAATAACGACGTTGCGTGCAAGGTAAGGTAAGGTAATTTGTAAGCTACGTGTGCCTTTGCTGCGTGGATGACCCAAATCCATACCGCTGCAGCAACTGCTGAAGGTAGCTGTCCACATCAGACCACTGCCGGCACACGAACAACACCGCCATTATTAACATTGTGGTCGTCAGGATGCGTACCCTGGAAAAGCAACATCATTAATAACTGTTCTACGTTACTTTGGTCCGCGCGCCATCCATCTACTATTTACCTGGTCTTCAGAAAAGGCATCAGTATATTGGAAACTGTTGCCACCAGTAAAAGAACCACTTGCAGTACTGTTAGCACAACGTTGATGAGTTTGATGGCAACTGCACGAGCATTGGAATTTTCTATTCCATCGATGATCACCATCGATTCCCTTTGATGCTGCTGATGTTCCAGCCGTGAGATCTTCACAACAAATGCACACATATGTTAATCTACACAGTAGTACAGTAGTGGTGGAAATACCAAAATGGTGTCTGATAGTTAGTTTAAGTTACCTTCGTCTGACAAGTATCCAACATTTCAATCATGTCTCGAAGCCTTTCCTCGCTCTGGTACTGAACTTTCTCTTCCATGTCGGTGATACACTGCTTTAAGTTCTCGATCTCATTTTGGTGCAGCTCAATCAGATCATTCAATTGATCTTCCAGCCTCTGAAAGTGACAATTACTCATTTTTCAATTGCAGTCAATGGCCCAAACAACAAAAAGATTATACGAGACTCGTATGTTGCGTGAAAAACTTGCCTCGGACCTGAACCTTTCCTCCTGTAGAGCCTGGGTTAGTTCATTCACTTCTGTTTGTAGATTACTCTGGTGATAACAGAACATTGAAATGAAATTATTACTGGGCGTTGCAGAATATACAAGATGTCCAACAAAGTATGGAATCATCGAAGAAATCGAAAATACAGTTAGGCCTAGTTACATCAGTCCTGTTTGTCTGGTCAGAATTTGTTCATTATAATGAATAGCCTTTATTCACTAGTACTAAAAGGACCCACCATTGAATACACTCTCATGTAAACCAATCTTTTTTTATTTAAATAAGTCCAATACATTTTTAATATGGCACCTTGTAATTTCTATCTCTAATTCCACACACTTATGGAACACCCTGTATTTCCTATTTACCATTTCACAAACCTTGAAGGCTTCCGTGTCTTCATGCAGTCGTTGACATTCATTCTGGCATTCATGCTGCACCAACTTAACTTCTGTTAGCAACTGCTCCAAATCGTAAGACATCATTTGCGGCACGTGGGTCTTGTTCTGCGTCTGGGTCACCGGACCCTGGGAAGAAGTTGCGATGGCCGCTGGGTGATTTCGTGGACTGGACATGGTTCCCGTTCCGGTTCCGGTTCCAGTAATCGGCCCCGAGCCCGAGGTGACACTGGAGCATTCGTCCTCCGAAGTATATTTGGTACTGCGCGATACACCGCAAAAAGAGACACGGTACAGCGTAAGCGCAATGTGTAAAAGGCTTTCCGTACAACTATATATTTTTAGATAAAGATTCTTAGGCCAATTTCGATGCCATCATCAGAAAGTTTTGTCCGATTTTCACTGTACCCGCTTTCGAGTTCGATAAACCAGTTGGAGTTGGCAACAACATCTTTTGGAAGCGAACCGCTGTTCGACTTCGTTCTGCAAGAATCATACAATTTCAAGAGATCGGGTTCAAACCGATGACATCAAACCACTTTTCCTTTGCCAAAAACTTCATTTCATATATTACACAGAGACACGGCACAGCTGTTCATTCCATGGAACAGGGTGTCTCCGTAAGTCTGCGCAATAAAAGTTGGAAAAACAAGTGGAAAATTGAAATTAAAATGCTTTTTACTCACATTCATATATAAAGTTACATTCAGTTGTCATGATGTTACAATTTTAAAGTTCTAATAACAATGTGAATTAAATATTTCTGTTTCCAGACTTATGGGACACCCTGTAATGCAGTAAAGCTCTGCCAAAAACACAAATATACATACTAAGCTTGTGCCTATAATAATCTCCGTTGTCAGCAACATAAATTTCTAACAAAAGCCAAGGCTTTAATTATGTCACAACATTTGTTTTGTCAAGGTGGAATTCAGTGGAATATTAAATCCACTTAATCCATCTATTTTGATCTAAACTAGCTTTTCAGTAATGCTGTAACGATATACAATCCACTTATTATATTGCAAAAGTTTTATAAGTTGGTGTGAAAATGCAACATTTTTAATTAATATCAATTTAAATATTCACTAGATACATAACATGGTAACATATTACTCAATAAATGTACTTTACATTTCTTCAGTAAGTGTAAAATAAAAGCCTTGGATTGGTTAAAGATGTCACATAATTCGAACACAAAATCATAGAAAAGAAGCATTTTTGCATAAAGTTTGGAAGATTTTTGCATTTGAAGTGCACTGCAAATCAATAAATCTATGGCCGCCATTACACCAGTCACGACCGCCATTACACCAGTCGATATGTGCACTTTGTTAATGATTAAAGAGGCGGAGCCTAACTGCATTGTTCACTGGAATGGACAGCACTTCACAGATAACGGCATCCGTTCATATTTTTGGTTATTTTATTGTTCGTTCACTGCATTGGTGCATGGGAAATTTCAAAAATACCTATGTGTAAAAGTTGCGCTACTATGATGATTTTGTTCGCATTCCTCTCCTGATACTTCTTCACCTGCTTCTGTAAAAATTGCACCAATCGTGCGCATTTCACTTGATTTGTTATCGAAATTTGGACCACAATGCTAACTAAATATCCAACACCAATCTATATGGACCTAATATAAACCATCATGCTAACAAAAAGTCATTACTCCAACATATTCCTGTACAAATGACTTTTAAAGATCATAAATTCATAACTGCACTACAAATTTATTAACTTCTCTATAGAAGAAATAATGCATGCATAATAACTTCACTTTCCAGTTTTATTTCTTCCAGAAGTTATTAAATTTTAGTCAAAAATTAGTGTTATTAAACTTTGCAAACTTATTTTCTGTAACTTCATTGTACCAAAGTAGTGCTCATACTTTTAATTGTTATGTATGTCAGAATATCTTTATTTTTAACTGGAAACATAACTCTTATCAACTATTACTAATATTAAAATATATGTAATGCAATGGATATTAATTATCCTATTAATTTATAAGACTATAAATATTCATGCAAACCATATTTATGAAGCTGCTCAATATATTTTTATATACAAAATGATATACAGAGTGATGATATATATAGAGTGATGATGAAATTCTGTTAACATGAGTGATAAATGGTGGTAAAAATACTTTGATATAAATTTAATGAAAGGCCTAATGTAAAACAGCATTATGTTCATTCAGGGCCAAATTAGTAATGGACTTCGCAATGACCAAATCCTCAAAATAATGTGAAGGGTTATTAAAAAAACATAATGGATTGAGGAAATGAACATAATTTAACAAACAGTGTTGGACTTACTGGTAATACTTCTGATGTTATCCGCACTGCCAAATTTGTTCTTGATGAGATGCGCAAATTCGCGTGGTTTTGACATGACAGTCCTGAAGTTGGCCAAAATAATTGCAAACGTCAAAATGTTTTGTTGCTCAAATTCGGCAAACAAACCGAAACCAAAAATGCACAGACTTGGTATAGTACGTATATCCAAGTGTAAGTGTATTATATATGATATTGTGGCGCAGCGCCAAAACCTCAACTCGGCCACAATTACTCAAACCTGCCACCAAATCTAATTTGCCAGGACTCGGTGGTTAATTGAAAGGAATGGAGTGGAAAAACGGAGATTTGCAACATTTGCAACTTTTACAACTCTGGTATTTTACAAGGAAACGTAAAAAAATATGACACATCGATCACCGCCGCGTCAGAGAAAACATGCGTAAAGTTGGAATTCTTAGTAGTAATTAGTATAAATAGAAAATAAAAGACTTTTGCCAAGTTTGCAGCAGAAACATTATGGGTGAACCAGAAAATTATAATTTCTATTATATACTTGAACAAAAATGTCAAAAATGTTCGCCAATCTTCGCGATGTCAATGTTTCGCTGATACTGTGCATTGTGATAAGGTTGCAATTTGTAACTGGGACATTTTTGGTTCACCCAGAATAACCAAAAGATACTGAACGGAAACCTGTTGGTAGCAATAATAAAGTATTGGGGTACTTACTCGGCTGCAGTGTGGGTAACTTGACTTAATCCTGACAGACCACCTTTGATGTTTCCAACAACTCCCCTAAAGAACAATCCAAAACCATTATTATAATTAAAGTAATGATAACTTCAGCATTTAAATAGCAACGATTAATTAATTATGAAGTCCATAAACTTTTTTAAGTATGTACGAGTACATTGAAAATGATGAAATATTACAAATTTCTATGTTATCCAAGACAATTTCAAAATTGCATGACTTTCCCAGGAAATCCATCAATTGAAAGATATGATTGCAGATAAAAATTGTCAATTATCAATACGGTATAGTAATAAAAACGCTCTTTGTCAACACATTTTCAGTGTTTTATGTTATTATATCCAATCCAATATATAATTCCTACTAATATGTACATTTTACGGTAAAGCATTTTTGCACGCGTGTCGCAATTGCTGTTTTAAAAAATTGCTTACCCGGAGAATCCAGTTATGCCATCTCGAATATTAGCACCAACATCCCTGTAAAATAACAAAAGAATGTCACTATAGAAGGCGTTAGCAGAATTTTAGGGTTTAAGCACGAAAAAAATTAACTCACTTCAGTCCTTGCCCAACTTCCCGTAAAACTTCTTTCGGCTGCCGATGGCTCGCGACGCGGTTCAGTTCCAAATCCTTTATTCGTTTATTATAATTATCCAACTTCTTCTGGTACTGAGAGATGGTTTGTGCAGATTTCTGGTTCTTTTTCTCAAACACGCTCTTGATCCTCTGCAGCTGTTGTTTGTCAGCGCACGAAGCCAGTTTAAGGTATTCGTTCACATTTTCTGCAATTCAATTAAATTCAGAATAATTAGCATCAATTACAGCAACCGTCCTTACATTAGTTTCTTACAAATTACTGCATGCTTATTGTCTATAATAATTTTTCAAATATCAGCATGCAAAAAACATTACTCGTAATTGTGAATCATTAGCAATTGTTACACTACATTGCCATATGAACTTCCCATTGATTTGTTCATCAACAAATAACTAAATAGCAACGTTCAAAGTTATGTATTATAAACATCAAATGAACATTCATATGCTGAAAGTAATTAAGCGCATTTATAGTGTAATAACTACTACTGCGTGCGGCTTCCACATCACGACAATTAATTTTCATGAAATGACCAAGTATTAAATCTTCTGGGAAGGGATAAAATGGTATTATTTACTTTGCATTGCCAATTAATGGTCATCAATAGCCACTACTGGCACACATATGGTCCAAAAACATACGGACCTTGCAAGCGTAAATTAGTGGTTCAAGATTGAAATAAAATCTAGTTGTCGTACCATCACAGGTTTGTTGTTCTTGCTTCATCATTTCAATGGTGTGCTGAATTTTAGTGTTAATATGCTCGATGGCCAATTTGGTCTTTTGGAGATGGTCTGGTGTTGCAGACCCTGAACCATCAACCACATCTTCACCAACAGGAGGAATCAATAGCTCCGAACTGCTACCATTAGATGCATGGCACATCATCTCAAATGTGGACTAGACAATTTAAAGAAAAACAGTCAAACTTTAAAACCAAACATGCATTTGTTTAAATTTGTTTAAATTATCAAAACCAAACATGCATTTCAAAGATACTGTTATATGATCAAAGACAATAACAATTATTGCAATTTCCAATAGATAAAAAATTATCATAGATGGATGACAAGTCCACAAACAATTTAATTGTAATGTGTTTTACTTGATGCCATCAACTTACAACTTACAGAATCTGCTAGGTCATCGCCGAGTGCAGAGACCACCGTGAGGCCAACAGCTGATCCAGAGGCACTGGAGCCTGAACCACCACTGACAACCACAGGTGTTTCATCTTGAGATGATGACCCAGACTGAGACTTGGTGGCAACTACCAATTGGTTTTGACTTTGGTTCAGGTTCTGGTTTGGGTTCATCGTCGGTTGCAGATGCTGCTGCTGCGGGGTGACCGAAGTTGAGGAACCCATGGTAGCAGTGACTGAAGTCACTGCTGCTGAAGGAGCCTGTTGGGAAGACGTGGTTGTCACTTCCGGTGCTGTTCCAGTTCCTGTTCCTGTTCCAGGAGTAGGTTTTCTGGCCAGCAGGGGGCTCTTCCTGCGGCTTCGCATCACAATCAAAGGTTCACTCTTCTTCCTGTTGTTCCAAAGTAAAAGGGAAATAAAAAAGAACATTGGTATTATCGTATAATGTATCAACTATCGTTATAAAATATCTGTTTCCAGGAAAGAGTGAGTCAACTTGAAATCCACCACTTCGGAGAAGAACAGAAAAGAGATTATTCAGCAAAGTGCATGACCAATAATTGTGACTGGTTATTGTTGCCATACACAATTAATAATATCAAGGTAAAGATCCAAAGAATAAGACAATGTGTATGTATATAAGTATTCCAGAAACAGTGGTGAAAACATATTTCTAAAACGTTTATAAAAGAAACTGAAATGAGAATAACACAAATAGTAATACAAAACTCAGTGATGAAATAAATATTACCAGTGAATAATAGGAAATGAAAGGAAATAAAAATCAATGAACCTTGAAAACTGCAAAATATATTGCAAACATCCTTTGCACAGTGCATGGGAACAAAAAAAAACAAATTCAAATCTGCCCCAATAAAATATAATCAAGATTGATATAATACATGATGTCACTAACATCCCTTTAAACTGATAACATAACAAACAAAATCATTTCTCAGCAAAAATTCAAACATACTCCGCCATAATTACTGTTTCTTATTGTTCCAATTTTGTTTGAAGAGAAAAGCAAGGGCATAAAGCAAATCCAAAATGGCGTCTTTTCCTTACGGGGAGACAGAAGACATGGAAGTTTGATTGTTCATTATGAGTAGTGATCAGGATGCATGTAGTGTATTATGATTATTACACATTTCCTCACGCAATGGCCGATCGCGTGTTTGATGACGTCACCAAAGTGATTCTGCCATGCGAAAATCCTCCCACCCATTATCGATTGCGCAACACCATCATATATTGAGTTCTCATGAAAACAATCCATGATCCTTCTTCCCACCACCATTAGTGGTCACATGTCATTCATTGTACAAGAATCGACACAAACTAAATCACATATTGATTAATTAAATTACCACAAACTTCCTTTGTTTGGTTACATATATAGGGCATATACTAATACAAAATGGCGTCATGCATTATTAAATTCCAGATATTATCCCTAATCTTCATTCCTTGCTTTGTGATAAATAGCTCAATATTTAGTCTTTCATTGCATATAGGAGCTATGATAAACTTTTTTTTATAAAAGAAATACCATTGCTATTTAAATTTTAGATGTTATTTTCCACATGATATTAGCTCTTGATATTAGTTTATAGTGGAGAAAAGTTCCACCATATTCAGGTTTCACTGTAATATATTATAACATGTCAATCCAGGCTGTCTTTCAGAATAAGCATTTAATTCTTTAAAAAACTCATTGTTTTGCATGCAATTGGTTGATTTATAAGATTTATATTATGGATTATATTACAATAAATGGGCATTGGTTGCATTTCTACAGTAAGTTTTGGAAACTTTGCAATGATGGAAAACCAGCCTATACAGAAAAACATATTTAGTAAAATATCAATAGTGATCATTTTAGTTTTAAATACAGTACTGAGATTGAAGTAATTTACAAAACCTGGTGGGCAATTTTGAAATTCAGGGCCAACATTTAAGTGTGTGTATATGTATATGTAAGACTTGACTTTCACATCTCAGGTCACGTACTACTGTACTAAAAATGCAAATTGGAACAAGTCCAAGAGAACGTAGCATGTTCCCAATCCATAACATTTCGATCGATTTGTAAGAACATAAAAAGTTGCGCAACTTTATAGGCAATACCATGAAAATTACTGTCATTGATTTGCTAAACCGCCCTTTCGATTTTGACAAATAAACCTTTCCAGAAATAATAAAATATTCATTATATAAGTAAAAACAATAAAATACTAAGTATACATTACACTGTTTCTATACACTCCAAATAATATGCAGCACATATACAGAAAATTAGAAAATAATTTGTCGAATACAATTTACAAAAAGTAAATTACATAATTAAATGCACTTATATTATTTTTTGTTTCATAAAAACTCAGTTTTAATTCACAGCTATTCACCCTTTTATTCGACATAATGACATCAAAGTATTCATTGTAGCCCTATTTCCTGATACAAATTATTGTATTGTAAAGAACAATATGCTTTTAATATAGCAAATATAATTCCATTTAAAATATAATCATTTCCCCTTACAGTCAATTTATTCTTAATTAACTGCTACAATTTCCATAGCATCAATTATTAAAATATGTATTACAATTTCACTTGTCAAATCTGTATTATTTTAGCTGATTAATCTTGCAAAGTTGCTTCATAAAGTTCATTACATAGTTATAATGAAATTCCTTTAGTCACCCAATAATCCTGAAGCTGTTCAAAAAATGTCTGAGATATTCACTTTATACGTAATAAAGACAGTGACGCAACATATATGTACAGATAGGAGGAACCAATGGTATACATTACATGCAAAGCCTATACAGTACCCAGCAATCACATTTAAAAGGGCCTAAAAGCGTGTATTGATGCATTTTCTATGCTACATATTGAGTGCAAGGTGCGTGAGTGGCTCAATTTTAAATAATTGAGACTGAAACTCACCTCCCTGGCAGACTAACATGGCGTCGCATCATGAGAAGGCCAACCTAGAACAAACACAAAACAGACACACTATGCCTAACTGTTCATATAAATCCTATTCAAAACACTACTATTTCCCCTTTAAAACCACTAGTTCTAGAATTTTCCTGCAGATGTAATCAATGTAATGATAAAACTATAGATTCTACACATAGAATACAGCCATTAGATAGTTTTCAATAAAAATGCAAACAAAAATCCAACATTCAAATGAAATAAATATATTTCTGTAATAGTTTTAGAACAGTTTGTGTTAGGTGCATTATAGGGTTCACTCAGACAAGATAATGTCCAAGTTGCACCACTTTCCAAGACAACCTTCAACATTTCCTGTAAACTTCAACTTCCTTTGGAAATGCACTCAACTCAATTACTCACATTTTGCACTGCAAGTGTATGTACTCATTTTCAATTTATTACTGGCAACATGGAAGGTTTATATGTATACAGTATTTATATAGTACTCACTTTACAAAATTACCAGCATGCTTAATAAACTCAACCCCATTCTTCTTACATTTTGGCAAGTATTGCAATTTCCTTAAAATTTCCGCCCAAAAAACTCTAAACATGTAATTGAAAATAATTTTAATAATATGTAGCCTACTAACAATAATTTAAAATGTAATTAAAATAATTTTGAATTATTAAGGAGGATAGAAATGGCAATCAAAGGTACTGGCAACACTCCCTTGTGATGTACACCATTTTTCCGTGTAGTAATCAGAGTGATTCAAAATGTTTCTTTTTTTTTAACAATATACACTCACCAGACTCAATGTCATTCAGCAAAAAAATGTACATACTATAGTAATTACTGGATTGAGGTTTGACTGAATTCTAGATCCATTACCTAACCATACTATTATTCTGGACATACCATTCAAGAACAGTATCCATTTCCTATTTTGTAATCAATCCTACTGAATTAATTGGGCTAATTGAACTTTTTTTGCATTAACATTTACAAGATCACCATTATATTAAATGGGTTCAGATTGGATTAAACATCCGGGTTTCATAAAATAGCTAACAGAAATGATGTATTTAATAACGATTGTAATTTAATCTCAGTTGGGAGGCCAAAAACTAAATAAATTAAATATTATTTGCTCGCAACGCAGGTGCCACCTAGTGGCAGAAGGATAATTCTTAAGTTCGGTAGCACAAATTGAATTTTTCAATTTTCCCATGCAATGTCATTGTAAATTTTCGAAAACAATAAACATGTCTAACTCGATTTCCTATAATTGAACAAATTTAGCATAAGCCCAGAAATAAAATTGGTTGGCAAATATTATTGTGAATCGCATTTCAGCATGGCAACAGTAATCTTCATTTCCTGCTGTTTATTTGAACTTGAGTCTTAGTTGCTCGATCGAAGCCTGAAATTATATTACTACATAACATCCTCTCTGCTTAAATTGCACAAAAAACGTGATAAAAAAAGCCGGAAATCCGATTCATCACACATTATATTATGGGTAAAACGTTTAGCAAACCGTAAACATTATAAAAATACATGTGACACCAACTTTCACAATCACATTATAATAAAACCAACAAAAACGAGCATAACAAATTATAACAGCACAGCAGGGACAAAATACTTCATGACTACCCCTAAATTTGCAAAATGTCTACTACACTAACTTTTTAAGTTTTGCCAAAATATTTTTTAATGTATATCAAATCTATAATTTTACTATAGGTACAGTAATGCACAATAGAATTGGCCCAAACTTGAAAAACATAACTTTGTTATTGTTCTGCTACAAAAAATCCAGTGCACTCTTGAGTGTGGAAGACTTGAAAAGAAATAAGTTTACTCACAGTGTTGCAGTTGCATGTTGCCGAGATGATTGTAGGACGAGTCCACCAGGTCTGGCAGGAGACGTGGACCTGGAATTACTCTGCAAGATGGCGGCTGATGACGTCACCGGCAGGCTTTCCATTTTCCTTGTTGCACTTTATCAGATAACGTCAAGCATTCCTCTGGAGAAATAATAAATAAATCAAACAAAATCAGGCAAATGGCGAATGATAATTGCACTTTTAGGGAGCAAAAATATCTGTGATATCATTATACTACATTTCTTTTCATAAATCAATTAAAGGAATAGCATACTCGCATTCATTTTTACAAATATAACGACTTTATCAGGATTATCAGGAATATAATATCAGTAGACACCCTGTAGATTTTATGGTACACAGTTTGTATGTAGCACAAAACATTTGAAAGCACTAAAAGATGTCATTTTGAGAACTTCATGGGGGAAAATGGGGGGAAGAGATCCAAATCCAAAAATGGTGAAAATAATGTTGGCAAGATTAAAAATAGTATGAGAAAGGTTTGTTGGCCACATGGAAAGGAGATCAACCCTTGTGAATCATCTTCAGAAATGTTTACCCTTATTATTATCTCATCACCAAAAATCCAAAAATACACAATGTAAACAGTGTTTTGTACCATTATGTCACAATTCATCCAATATTTAATCACACATTTCTCCTGAATAAAATTCTATGAAATTCTAATTACAGCTAATAAATTTTTAAAGCAAAGGTGCTTTAAAGGTGCTCTAAATTTATCTAATTCAAACAGCAGTATAATTTGAACACACAACAGTAGCATTTCAAACAGGAAAAATAAAAGAAAGTAATGACCCTATTGCGAAATTCTTTCTCATTTATTTTTCATGTCTTTGCACGTGTGAACTGTTGCAATACATGGAATAGGTTGAAGGTAAACATTCCACACACGTTTGAAAACACATGCAGCTGACTGTAATTGGTAAGTGAGAGCGAATGGGAAATTTAAACCTGGCCCCAGAGGAAGAAAAAAGTAATAAGGTTTATAGTCTGGCAGCCATCTGGCATTCAAATGGCCGGTATTTGTTGGTAATTTGTGTGCAGTCGACGCCAATCTGTGTGATCTGGGAGATGGAAAAAAAAGGGGAAAAGGTGCATGAAAACACAATATCGATCGTTTAATAACAACAAGATTGCGGTTCCTATCGAACCCAATTGATCGAAGGCCACATACAAAAGATTGGGAGAATTTAGAGAAGCGAGAAGCTGAAAGCGACCCCTTGAAAAATTTTAGGTTCGCTTTGCCACGCAGCACTTCACTAAATTGCATATTTTAAAAAGATCTGAAACAAAAGAAATCATTACGCAACTTTCTCGAGATGCCTGGACGAAAATAATTCTCGCCTTGGCCTTGTCTCGTTCACCAAATCAAGGAAACGTGTCACGTGACTAACAATATCGCATCCTACAGGAGCCTCCTCCAGGTTGACATCGTACCACTTATTCAACTTTTTTTTCTTCACTCAACAGCAAATATTTACACACAGCTCCCTTTAATTTCATTAACTTAACTCCCAAAATAGACATAACCGCAATTACCTGAATGCATATTATATTAAATAAAAGAATAACCTCAATGAAATTGAAACATATAATTACAGAATGCACAGTAAAAACTCTTCTAAAATATAGGAAATATAAGAATTTGTTTCTCCAAAAGATGTAATCTTGAGGAATATTATGACAACCTCTGAATAATGTTTCTCTACAAATATTACATTGTTATAATTCCCCAGAAAATTTAGTAATAAAATTATCGATGAAATAGTAATTATGAATGATGAAAAACCATGAAAAACATACAGAAACATGGAAATAGATCTAATTTACAATAAATAATAAAGAGAAAGTGACATTTCATTTTAGGATTTTGTTTAAACAGACAACAGCACAACATACAAATAATTTAATTATGGGAAACAATTTTTTAAAATATTTATCTATTATATAAAATGGGAATAATCAAAATTTAAGAACACAAAATGAAATATTCACTAGTCAGTGACCCAACTGTACATTTGTAGATTATGCAATCCATTAATTTAGATCATTTTTAATATTAATAATGTATTAAAAATATAGCAATACTTGACAGACTTCAATTAGTTAGGCAATCAACTTTGAAGAAACATTTATATTTTGGGAATTAACAGCATTTCAAGGAACATTTTAGAAAACACTAATTAGAAGACAAATGCTCAAAATTGAGGACGTTTGCATCTATTATTTTACATTGTATTTTGCTACAATTTCGTAGATTTCCTGTTTTTGTACTATAAAATAATAGTGTAATACTTGTAACAAATTATTTCTTTTAATTGCCGTAGAATGTATAAAACAATACTATAGCATTACCTTGGCATTACTTATTTACTTATCCTTGTAACAGAATGGTTCACTACTAACATTGGCATAAATACATTAAATTTGACTACATTTTTTCGCATTTCTTTCAGGAAATCAATAATTACAGGGAAATCACACAAAATATACAGCACCTCCATTCTTTTAGATAACACCAAGATTACACTGAACAGTAATTATAAACACAAAAAAACTGAACTGAAAGAAAAATGCAAACACTGCCATGACGAGCATAATGTGGATGACGTCATTATGAATGAATGGAATGGCCGAATATTTTCTGTAAACTGCGTTCCGCTATAAGGAAAAACTCGATTCCAGCAACGTGATTGGGTAGGCCTCATTACACTGATGTATCG
>JAQFZQ010000026.1:0-68587 GCA_034696005.1 Glomeris marginata | reverse complement strand
TGCTGCCCCCTGTTGTCGATTTTTAAACGCCAAAAGACCAACGTGCCCCTGAGCCAACTAACCCCGGTCTCCCCTACTAATATTTATCAATAAATTTAGAAAAATATCTACCACATCATGATAAAGTGATAATTTTTCCCAATTCATCATGACAATGTCTGCCTCATGCTTGTTATCAGGTTGGCCCCTGAATTAGATAATTCAGAATAGTTAGAATAATTGAAAATTGTCAGTAATGTATACTATTATAGTATGCACAAGCAAAATCTTGGTACAAATACATCTTTGAAATGCGAATAAATGTTGTATTTGTTTTTTTACATGTTTTTTTACATCTATTATCCCTGAATGGGAATGAGTTTCAGTTATTTTTTATCTATAGTAATAAAAAGTACTTGGTGAAAAGCATCCAAACCATTATGAAATTGGAAAACATCAAATTAATTTTCTACATTTGGTCAAAGTGAAATGAAGCAGGAAATATAAATTGTTAAAAGTAAATGAAAATAGCTGAAATATTAAAATTTGTTACGGTTCTAGGTTCAATCTGAGGAAATTGGGTTGCACATATAAAGCTCTAAAAATAGTCTACATATTGTACATTTGCTTTGATAATATGTTATCAGATTTATATCAAAAAACATTCGTGATATTACTGTTATAGCCTAAACATCGGTACATCGGTTATCACATTCATATCAATTAAACCATGCACCATTATAAGAGTATGATCATATTCCATTCTTTAAATCTGTAAGAATATTGCTACATGCAGGTATTATTAAAAAAACATGTAATTGCTGTGATATGAACACAGACTGTTCCAAACTTTTACGATAAATATATAGAGAATTAGCAATATGTCTGAGCTATAATTAAATCGATCAATTGCAAATATCAAGACAGTAATATTGGATTACTAATAAACATTGGAATGTTTACCAATAAATGCGCCTGAAACGTTAAGTATTATATCCGCCCAGAGACCCACATAAAACCCAATCGACTGTAAAACCAAATTGTCATGAAACTGAAGGCGAAGGAAGTCATTAAGCCATTTTTTGTAAAGATAAAAATGAATTACTGTCATTTGACTTGGAGCTGTTAAATTCAATTAAAAACGCGTTGCACAACATCAAAGTAAAAACATTTTCCCACTTTGTTTTATAGCAGAAGTGCAGCAAATTATATTTTTATCTGCGAAACATATATACCAATCGTAAATCAAATTAAAATCCGTAAACTGAATGCATATCTTGTGTATTATACGTACATGAATTTGAATTTAAATATATTCTACATTCGTGAAACTTTATCCGAAACTTTATCCGATTTTACGATATTGCAAAATTGGGTTTGTAATTTGATATCATGGAACGCATTAAAAAATATTTTTACTTGATATGCAAGCATCTCTATCAATTTAAATGAAGAGGCGAATTGATATTGAATCATTTAATAAAATGTAAAAATCTTTTCTGCCAACTTATGCCATTGTTTTAATATAGCTATAAATATATTTTAAACAACATAGAAAAAAGACATTCTTTATACACCTACGTAATTCACATGTGCATGTTAGTATTTGTTCCTTTGATTTGGCTGAAACAGAACTTCTTTTCAAAACTAACAGGGGATTTTAAAATGTATGACCAACTTGCAAAATCATTTTCGTTTAAATTAATATGACTGTGACAGGAAACGTAATGTTTTAAAAAATGCACAATCATCAACCGGCTTTGATTATATATATTTGACGTAATGATATAAAAGTTCATCATAGATATTCGTGGGAATGATCACATGTCAAATGGATGTAGGTTTAATAATTTCCCACCAAAGCCCAATATTGGTACATATATGGAACACCGGCCGATTCAACGATGACGTCACTCCCGCCTCAAATTTATATTTTGAATACATGGTCAACTTTAAATCCGCATACAAATATTGCATTTGCGTTGACAACAACGATTAGTAACAAATCCGTCCGCGTTTTATTTCTTCGAAACCACTCGATCGGACACAAGCAGCTTATAGTTATATACGAAATCCAGTAAAATCCGGATGATTTTGTCGAGTTATTACGTAGTTGGGACTTAATCCGCTATGTGGCGCTTTGTCAGTTTGAAAGCGTCCGATGACGCGTCTGCATTTTCACCATTCCAGTTTTGGTTCTCGACGGTTTCAGACGTCAACTTTTAGCGGCTGTCTGTTAATCACAGTTCATTCGAAGTACAGTGGACAGATTATCAATTAATCTGTCATTAGTTTATCAGCGACAGACGAAGATGCTTTGGGGATTTCTGTATTGATTTCAATCGAACAATTTCTGCGTAAAAATCGAGAAATGGACGGCGTTGTTCCCCAAACGACGACCGCGAATTCGGAATACAAAATCGTCGTCGTCGGAGACTCAAAATCGGGGAAAACTGCGCTAATACAGCGTTTCATGCACGACACTTACAACGAGGTGAGAAAATAAGACTGGCCATTAATTTTTATCATCGAAATAAATTATACGCAGCTTCTTTTTAAAGAAATAACGGCGCGTTTTCGCATGCAAATATAATCTCGTTCTGTGCGCATGGGCACGTTATTTCAATAATACGAAACGGAAATTAAATATCCGCTGTTGCATAATAAATAAATCGTCACGTGGGGTATATGTATATATTCAAGATGCGATGGAAACGGGAATATAATTTTGAAATTATCACGTGACTAGACACATTGCGAAAGTTGCAAGCGTTGTTTATTAGACGAGGCGACAGGTTGTTATTTGACATTGACTTTGAGTGAACTTTGGCACGTCTGAACTTGTTTATAAAAGAATGAGTCAACAGTGTGCAGTTTGCCCCTATGGACCCTTTTGGGGCATATTTGTTCCTAACTGAGGTAAATATGACAGATTATTAAAGTTCAATTTATCTTGTACGAATATTCATTGAGAAATTTAATTTAGAATGTTTATTCATTTATAAAAATGAATGAAATTCTAAATAGACCAAGAAAAATATGACAGCTGATGGCACATTTAAAGGGAATTTCAACAAATTTTCCAAAATGGCAAATAAGTTTAAAATATTGATTAACTTTTATTTAAATAAAATATGCATCCGATTGAAATTGTGGATTTTAATCAGAGAAATAATATTTAATTTTATAGAGAAAAAAAACTACTGCGTCACATGTTTTAGTTTTATACTGTTTATTTTGTACGATGATGCTGATAATTTTGCCTGTTTGCGTTGTCACGTGGCCATCCATATGCTCTCCAAGTTTCGCAATCGATAAAATGAACAAATGGACGTTTACTAATCTTTTAAAGTACACAACTGCTGCATGGGCGTTCTATATACTTGCAATTACGTCACTCATGACGTTTGTCAATGGAAAGTGATGGTCATTATAAATGAATAATGAAGTAAAACATTTTATTTTATTTTATAGCCTATACTCAAAAATCTTTAAACAACAATTGTATGTATTTCAACTGTAAAAACTACATAGAAACATCTGTTTCTTACATTTATTATTACATAACCTAGAGAATTGGTTGCAGTGACATTTCTAAAGGCAATTTACATTAATTTCAACGCATTTGTTGAAATACAATGAATTTCCCTTTGATATTTTGGAGAATCCCGAAAATATTTTCTACCAGTGTGACATAATGTATAAATTACCCATACAAGGAAAATCCACCATAAATAATATACATTTTGTCTTTGTTTCTTGGATAACAATACGAGTTCCATAAATGCTGCTCTTTAATTGATGTACTGGGTCATAAAAAATATACATAATACACAAGAAAAGGGGAAGAGCTTGTACATTTGCCAAGATATATACAAGCTGTTACTGTATATATGTACAGTCAATTTATGTATTGCTCTGTAAATGTATAAGCATCTTGTTTTACGTTTCAGTAAATGCATGAATTTATGCTGCTGGCAAAATGTAATCCCACCCAGGAGAGATAAAAATCTTAATTAGGCCTACTTCGCTATGATAACCATCTGAATTAAGACAAATTTGAATATTGTAAACATACTGTTTAATCGATCTTTCTTACCATACATGCACATGTAATATTTTCCGTTTAAAAACAACAAGACAGTAATTAAAATTGTGGAATTAATCCTAATTATTTTCATCAGGAACAATTTTATTGCCATAGCCTTGCTCGAAAATATAATTGGATTGATTGTATACATGTATATATAAATATTAATGGAAAAAATGTTGTTGACTTTATATTGAAGATAGCGTAATTTTGTTTGGAATTTAGGTCGATCGATGACTGCCATCATTGGTGTCAACGATTTGCACGTTTTGTGTTTTGTTCTAGTTTTTGCGTGAATTTATGAAGGGTGAAAATTTGAAATTATGCTGAATAATATAAATGTCGCATATGTTTGAGATTGAAGGTTGGCCGGTTGTAACACTTGTGTTAAAACCCAGTTGTCATTGCATCTTATCGACTTTTATTGCGACTATTACAATATTGACTTTTGCAATTGGGAAGGTTTGATGGTAACATGAACTTTGGTTTGTGGAAGGTTGACGTTGCGCAAATAATTCAAGTGTTGTGAATCGAGATCAAGGAGAATGAAGTAATCAACGCCTATGGATCTGTGTATAATCAATCGGTCTGTCAACTTTTGAGGTCGTTGCTTCCACTTAATTATGACCGGTTTTTACCCTGTTCAAATAATGTTCAGTTATATGCCATATATGCAGACAAAAATTGCAACCAATTGTAACAGTGAAGGCAAAATTTAAATTTGTCTTGTGAATGAAAATTCAGTTTGAACACAGGTTAGTAACTTACAAAGAAAATTCTAGGATTAACCAGTAATAAGTTGTTTGTTTTTTGTTCCTGTAGGAACTGGAATTAAATGTTATTGCCTAATTGCATTGGACATTATTAATTATGTTTATTGGTGGGCTTAATTAAATTGAAATAGTTGGCAAGTGTCATGGCAACAGAAGTTATGTGCAAGGTTATGTGAAAATGAATTATTTTTTTCTAATTTTAATTAAAATCTATAATTATTTGGGTAATATTAAATAATTACAGCTCGTTTATGAATAACATACTCTACTAATTATCAATTATTATCCATATGTATGTATACTCTGTATAAAGTTTAATTAACAAAATTTTTGAGACCGGTATAGCCAGTTTGAATAGGTTAGACACTTATTACAAATAGAACTATAATATATTATTATAGTAGTAGTTAGATATAATCGGTCAATTTGATGTGTGACAAATCACATGATGTGGTCAAGGGCGAGCACCACAAATGTTCTGAATGTGTGGATGAAACCTGATGAAGACTGGTGATTTTTTTATGTTTTTGCTGAGGAAATTGGACAAAATACTACCATTTCTCTATATACATTGCACTTGACTCTGTGCTTTTTATACGTTCAAAGCCTTCTGGCTCAGTACCCAAACAAAGTCTGCTGTTGTAGACTTGTATTTTGACTCGGTGTAAGTTGAATCCTGTCTAGCAATTTCTGTGCTGAGACTATTTTGGCCCGTTGCCTATACCACCGTCCATGTGACAGTCTGTCTCATATCGGCCATCGAGCATGATACAGCAATGTTCCACTTTCATTCTTCCTAAAGCCTGGCTTATATATTGATTGACATATTGATTGTAGAGACATTTTTCCAGACTGCAATCCGGATTTGGAGTGGAAATTTGGTTTTGGTCATCATCGCACCATGCAGACTTATAACGATTGGTGGTGTGGAGTATTTTACTTGATGCTCAATGTAATCCTCGGTGAGACAGTTCTTATAGCCACAAGGGAGATTATATAGGAGGACCTATCACCAATTTTTACTTGCCTTTGACATTTTCTTTGACTCGCAGCTGTTACATTTCTCACAACTCTTCCTGGGAGACACTTGGTAATTTCACTTGTGACACATTTTGGAACTCTGCTGGAGTTATTTTGTCCTCTATGGTGCACCACCCAAGAATGTGATTTTTTACCAAATGTTTCGAAATTGAGAATGTGGTGCACTGGGCTTTGTCAAGAAAAGTCTAAGACATGTGTGATGTATTGATCTAAATTGTGATATGGCAATGTTGTATCTGTCTGGAGGCTTTCTCTTATAATATAAAGTAAAAATTTTTGATGTTTCAGCTGTAAGTTAGAAACTTTTTTTTTTTATATATGCTTGCCTTTATTTGACCCATGGGAATTTTCCTAATTAAAATGGCGGCTGTTTGTGTAAGGATAGGGTCAGAATTTGGAGAATTTACAATATTATATAATGTTGTATAGGTTTGGCACGTGCCTCATATAGGCATAATTTAGACAATGTTCACTGTGGATAGAGGTGTTGTTTGAAGCAGTGTTTGAAGCCAAGCTTGCTTGCATGGGGGTGATTAAGGGGATTTTGTAACTGCAAGTATTTGGTGTTTGTTTTTGTGCAGCTTACATATATTCACATGCTGAGGATTTGGTGAAGAAGAAGAAGAAGAGACTGACTGCTTGCTCTTGCAGCTGTTGCTTGTCTTTGTTGGTGTTGTTTACTTGAGACTTGCTTGCCCTACCAGCAAACCAATTAAGCGACTGCAAAGTATGCCTTGTTTCGCTTGATTGTTAATGGTAGAACACCAGGTTCTGGTGGAAATTGGCCATTGCTAAGTATCGAGCGTCTGATTTAATTATACCACATGCGGCTGTCTGGCAAAGTTGCAAATTGATGTTTGCAGCTTGTCTAAAACTGGCTTAAATGTTGGGTGTAAATGTGGTAAAAAGTAAATTATGCGTGAGGCTAATGACAATTTCGCTCGCATTTGATAGCGTGTAGTTGACTTATATATAGGACCAGTTTCAAATACTGTTTATACAAACTGTACATTTTATTTTTCGTTTTTTTTTTTTTTTTTTATTTTACAGGTTTACGTACCCACAGGATTTGACCGATATTCAGGCGCTTGTGACGTTGAAGATAAAAGGCTCAACTTCACCATTTGGGACACTTCGGGTAAAATATTGCCTGTTTTAGGTCGTAACAAATAAACGCAAAAAGTTTGTGCCAAGCGTTATTTGATGGACCCATTATATAGCCTATAGTAGGTATAGATGTACTTGACTATTATTTCATGTTGCATCAGGGATTTGAAACTGTTGCTTTTTAGAACATTCTTAGTGTAGAAGCAGTTGATGGAAATGGCAAGTGACATTTTTATTTGCCAGATATAGTATATTTCAATAGCACAACTGTATAAACTGAATTCAAAAGTTACAATGTGTAATAATGTTATAACACAGATTTACAAATTTACAAATACAAGTTATTTTATCCAGGGATGCATAATACAGTTACAATATTATACAGAATGTTTGTATTTCCCATATTGAACATTCACAAATTATGTGTGTACTATATTAATATAGAAATCTTTCATATAAGTACATTATCTTGATATTATTACACAAATTAAAACATGAAAAACCAATTATTAATTAATGCATGTAACAAAATCCTAGATATAAAGAATGACTAATGGAACACCACACAGTATATTCAAACTTCTAAATTGGGATGGTCATGCAACAGTGATAATGCATGAATCAGAAAGATACTGGTGCCAAAATATAAAACTTTTCCCCTAATTATAGCCAACAAGGTGATTAAATTACCACTTGAGGGGAAAACCTTATTTTATTTTATAAAGCAATTAATATTATAGAAACTTTTGTTATACTGTGTAAAGTATTTTTATGTGGTGCTGTGTGACGTACATTGCACATTGCTATATGAATTTAATTACAACATAATAAATATTAATTTGCTCAGAACTACCATAATGACTTATCCTTGGTCGTAAAAATGTATGTATATATTAATACAAGTGTAATACACTGATGTGCAAGTGCAATGTTATTGGGTAATTTCATTATTAATGTTGCGGTGACTAATTGATGTACTGTTGGCATTGCACTTTTCTCTGTTTATCTGTTTGCTGTGTTCTGAATAGCACTCCAGGGCTATTCTCACATCTATCTAAATGTGCTGAATTTATTTTTGTTTTCCTGAACTTTTTTTAACTTGAAGACCGTTGAACTTGGCTTTTACTCTTTGCTAGACAGGAAACAGATGCACCAAAATGTTGCTTAAGAATATCAGAATAAAGAGATTCTTGGAGAATGTCTTTGCATCTTTCGTTCACAATAAATGATATTTGAACGAAATGTACAGGAAAAGTATAGGAAACGAAATGCACAGCCATGCGTAGGGAAAGTACATTTGAAAGTTTTTGTTGGCTGTTGTTTTTTGGCTTCTAGTTCTCTCTTAATTGGGAACCGGAAATGCGGGGGGATTTTTCTTTCGCATCTCTGCATTTTTTCAACTACTACTACTGGTGCAATATGGATTTCTTGGTGTGGAAAGAAAGGGCAATGGGAAAGAAAAATGGCGCTGGAAACGTTTTGCCTTCAAAGAAAGCAATAATGTCTTGTGTTAAGATTATACTTTGTAGTTAATGTGGCATTATAATCGCTTTATGCAGCTTGTGTGTAATTTTTTGGAATAAGTTACATTCATGAATATCAAACCTATCCACGAGATTCCTTGAAATACTTCTCAATTCCGATACCAGATGGCGCTCAAAACAGCTGGAACTTTATATTGTTTCTTTACAAATTAATACTAGTGAATGTTAATATGTACCACCAGGAATTTCATAAATCGTTTTTAAAAAGTTAGAAAACGCGATCCAGGCGTTATTGATTTTATTTACAGGGCGGTTCAAAAATAATTGAACACTTTCATATAATAATTACAGTAAACCGGGAAATTAACCATCCACCATAGACAGGTTTCCAGCATAGATAGGTTTACACTATAGACAGAGTTCATTGTATTTGAAGTTATTTTATATTTGGTGAATGGACTGTGTAATTTATACTTTATTAGTTTACATTGTTAATTTAAACCTGTATGGTTAGTTTCTTGGAAATAACGTACTTTTCAACAAAATTAAGTTTGGAAAATAAAAATCAAACGAATGGGAACTCAAACATTTCGCTATAAAGCAATATTTAATGAAATAGCGCAATTTATTCCACAATTGCATGAGTTGTAGGATGCATTTTTTGTTGAAACATCAAATGCAGCAAACTGAAAATGTCCTCGGGGAATTTATGCCCTGTTGCGTATCTTTCTGCTATGTATAGCTTGTGAGTCACATGAAAAAAGAATGTACACAGCTTTTAAAATCCATTTGAGTCCTCCAACATACGTATGTGGAAAAGTATGGATTATATTTTTTGCAAGCTTTGCAGTAGGCCTACATGCTTGGAAAAATCTGTAAATTTGATTACATGGATTCATTTAGCATTAAAAAAATAGGGCAATATTTAAAATTGACATGTAAAATATTAAACTGTATTTCTAAAATGTAAATGTTCACAATTAACTCATATGTGCAAAATTGAGTTTGTTATTGAATAGTGTAAAGAATAAAAGTTTGCCAAGTAGTTACAACTATTGATTTTTGAACTGTAGGATAGATTAAATGCGATATATTTCATTTAAGTGCACATATATTGTACCAACTTTAAACATTGGCTTCATTCTGGAAACACATTAAAGTGGATCTGATATTTGCTGCAGTTTTCTGCAGTTAAAAAGTTTTTATTTGTATTTATGATTGCGTTACATTTCTATAGACCAGAGATTGTAATCCCATAGGTTATACATTAATAATATAATAATAAATGTTATTGAAAAGACTTAAATTGCTACTTGCAATATGAATTATTGATCTTATTTTTCTGAAACTTTGCAATTACTGTATTAAATTTCAGTTAGCTGGATCGATACCTGTTTTTTGAAGTAGGTACATATATCAAAAGAATTCTTTTGCACCAAATGACTATCATTTACTTGGAAATTTGAAATCAAGCTGTGAATATACAGTATTGACAGTATATATAGTTGATTGAGTCACAATGGGAGTTCCAAAGCGTGGTGTCTGAGAAGGGAAATTGTATGTTTTGAAACTTGATTTTCTTCCATTTGGTTTTGCTATCTCAACTGATGAGCATTTTTCTTTGAACTTGTTTTAGAAGACTTTTCCATTTCCTCTGTGGATAATTGAGACTTAACCGAATTTCAAGCTGAAATCCGGGCTTTCAGTTTTGCCGGATTTTTCATTGTTCGTTTGCAAATCCTTTGGCAAGTACTACTTTGGTCGTCTTGGTAAATTTCGATCGGCTTCTACTTGAAAATGAATAAAGATGCTTGCTGAAGGCATGTGAGCACTGGCTTTCTTATTCCCACCTTCATGTCGGTGTATGTACGCAGCTCTCTTCCGGTTCCCAAAAATGTAGATTGCGTGATTATATAGGGTATATATGTGTGCCCTTGAGTGGCTTGAATTGAAGAAAAAAGGGAAATTGCACACGATTTCGTAACGCCTGCTACGATGAAAATGCAGTCTTGACTTTAATGTGCGGTTTTATTACAAAATAAAAAAAAATCCTGATGCAACTGGTTTCCTCTTCAAATGAAGACTAATATAACTATCTTTTTTTCTAATGTTCCTGTACAGAACATATATGGCATGTACAAGATATAGTATTAAATGAGAAACGACGATAAATGTGTACTTAAGCCTGAAGAATTATAAAGTTTAATTGAATGGAGCAATAAAACTGTGCATTGAATTTTAAAAAATGGATCTCTCGCCTTGAAATTTAAAAGAAATTCGAGATAAATACAGTATTTTCAGTATAAATGGAAGTGAATGATGCGTGTATTGAATGATAGAGCAGGAATTTCACCTTGAGAGATAGATACAATAATAACAACTCGAATGTTAGCTTATATTATTGACAAGGCCAATTTTAATGTACATGGAGATATTTTTCCAGGTTTAGGGATATGTATTTAGATACGTGTAACGAATAATAATGAATTGTTGAATGCATGGAATATGTGGAAGTTATTAGATGACATGTGTATTTATTTTTGGACAGGTTCTCCACAATACGCCAGCGTAAGGCACTTGGCATATCCAGAAACTCGAGTGTTCATCCTCTGCTTCCATGTGGGCCAACCAGAATCACTAGACAATGTTGTTGCCAAAGTAAGTATGCTCCAGATACACCATAGGTCCAGTTATAATGAGCTATAAGGGCATAGTATGGTGCTGGCTGTATTGTTGAATTGAATGTTGTTTTTTTGGATATAGTGGTACCCGGAAGTGCGCAGCCATTGCCCCAGCGTTCCCGTGGTCCTGTGTGGTTGCCAGAGTGATGCCCGAGGAGATGTGGAAGTGTTGTCTAACCTGGCTAAGCAACGCCGTATTCCAGTCACGTCCGATCAGGTGCACAGCAATCAGAAATGACATCTTTTATGGCGTAGCATCCTTATATTAGATACGGTTTGATGAACGAAAGCTTCACTATACATAGAAGTGTTTTGCTGTTCCTCGCGTGCTTGACTCCGATAACAATTTCCAGATAAATGCATGCAAGAAAGAAAGAAACTACCTGCAGCAAATTTTGTTTGCACATTTGTATTATTACCTAGTGAAAATGATATAAACAGCTGAGTGTGAGATTACTTAAAAACATTTTGTTTGAATTGCCCACCATAGTTAGGCTCAATACTCAATATACTGCAGCAGATATACTTTAATAAAATCAATTGCATACACACAGTGCTAAGCATGATTGTTCCATATTAAATTAACCTGATGGACATGCTAAAATAACTAATTAAACCTAACCGAACAATAAACTTTCTTAGTGTTTCGATGTTCAATGTGTAACAAGTAAATGGCTAATTGAGATTAATGTGAATGTTGTCTATTAATAATAATAGATTTAGCTGTGTACATTCATATTAAAACAAAATTTCTTAAAATTGTGATATTGCCTGAAAATTGAATGCAGCCATTGATAGTAACATTGAATTTTAAATATTAATTAATGCTGCTATCAGTATTAAATTCCAGTTTTTTTGTTTGTCATACAACGAGTATATGAAGGTCATATTTGTAAATGTTGTGCTATCAAAAATATTATTTAGCAGTTGTTATACCAAGGTTGTTATTTATTATTCGATGTTTTTATGGTGAAGATAAATATTTTATGTAATCTGTAACAAGTGGTGAAACTAAATTTGGAATTTAAAATTTGCAGGCTCAAGCAGTGTGCAAGCAAGTAGGTGCTGGGGTTTACGTAGAGACCTCGGCGAGGACAAAATGCACCAAGGAGGCCTTCGAAGCTGCCGTGCTCTTGGCGGTCCAAGGCAAGCTTCGGCGGAGCAAATCTGGAATAAAAAGAAACAAGTCATTCGTCAAAGTGAAATTCCAAACTAAAGTGGATCTGAAGGCGGAAATCAAACAGAAAGCCCGCAGTTGTGTCATCATGTGATCGCATGTCCAAAAAACAGATACATTGATTGAACCGTCCATACGTGCCCGCGTACCGAGGAAAAAGTGTTGACCAGTGACCAGTATTAACTAACTACACTAC
Source organism: Glomeris marginata (assembly GCA_034696005.1). Taxonomy (NCBI): domain Eukaryota; kingdom Metazoa; phylum Arthropoda; class Diplopoda; order Glomerida; family Glomeridae; genus Glomeris; species Glomeris marginata. Next base: position 56,059 of record JAQFZQ010000026.1, on the reverse strand, counting down.
ACTATCCCAAACCGTGAAGACTAGTCGCCAAAATATTCAGTTGTGCAGGTGAAGATGAAGACTGGTGAGTTTGTTTCAGCGTATACACACATTGTTTGCAGGACATGGGGCCATTTGTTGGCCGAGAAAAACCTCCGAGATGCAGCGACAACAGCAAAAAAATGAGACTTGAAGAAATGTGATAGATCGAGTGGACGGTAACTTATTACCCGCAACGTCACTCGTAAGAAAAAGAGCAGCTTAAAGAAAGATTGGTTGTTATTAATTAACAGTAAGTTATAGGCTTAACGGGTGATTTATTAAGTTTCAGCTGGTTGTCTCGATGAGAGGATGAGTCTCGAAGCGCTCGATCTGTCTGTAACTTCCCCCAAAAGTAAGTTGATTTAGCCCAACAGTGTGCCAAATGTGGTCTTTTTAGTATGGTGGTATGATAAGAAGGGTTTCCGATAGCTATATATACATATATGCTCTGTTGGATTGGTTGGATCGAAGAGCCGGTGTGTTATAATTATACAAGTTTGGGTTTTCACACTCACTTATCATATAGAATATAGTGTTTCCTCAGAATACCGTTCACTGTTATATTACAATTTGGTAAATGTTATAAAGTATATTATATGGCCGACGATAAAAGTATTTTTTAGCAATTGAATTAAAATGGTTTTTGTATACGAAGGCGTGATTCCCAAATGCATTCGGTTGCGCGGCGTAGAGGAAGAGTTTCGCCGCCTTGGCAGAATAATACGAGAAAGTGAATTGTCAAGTGCACTTCAGAAAAAAAAGTAAATTGTAAGAAAGTAACAAAGACCTTTTGGTGATAAAGGAAAAGTGTAATTGGAAAATTTGTCACGAGAGTACGCAAGGACCTTTTTCACTGTTCGTTCCAACAAATCCCATTGCCAGCATTGATTTCCCTGTTTCTTTTACATTACGGGTAATTTATTTATTTGTTCTCTTTATCGCCTCTCAAATCTATTAACGTTGCACCAGATACAACTTTATTCTCTTTTTCTATTTAACTAAAACACCAAACTGGCGACTTCAATCTAATTATCCAGTGCCCTTGCAAGTTCTTCTTTCAACAAATGCGTGATAATCATACTAAATTGATCATGAGTCTTGCGTTAAAAGAATTACTTTCAATTCAATTACATTTAGATATTTTAATCTGGCTACTTGGTTAGATCCGAAAATTTCAATATGCTACTTCTCCAAATTAATATGTATATTTTAATGTACAAATGTGCATATTTTTCTTTGCAAAAGATAAAATGACATGGCTTGTAAGGGAAGTAAATATAAACTAAAAGCATGGCATCATATAATATGGAATAGATATCTTCAAAACTAGGGATTTGCATAATTTAAAACTTATTAGTATGCAGTTCCTTTTGGGTAAGCTAATACACGTGTGATGTGAATTGAGGTTAATTGAATGCAGATGTATTAAAACCAAGTCTTATAAAGAATAACGAAGTTAGCATTGCAGGCTAATAAATTTATTAATGAGTTATACTTATTTGAAAATTTAATTTCGCACATTACGAGAATTTACTGTTGCAGTGAATTCTCAACCAACTTGCCAGTACATCAGCTGTGTCTGTAATAACAAATGCAATGCATTGTAATTTAGGAGACGGCTGTGCAGCTGACATGAAAAATTACATGATTATGAATAAGTTGTGTAAATGGCTGAGATGACAAGTGGTGCAAGTGTAAAAAATGACTCTTTTGGGTTTCCATACGACATAACACAATGTACTGAAATGATAAAAAGTCCAGACTTACCCAGTTTTTTCTTGATGTAGTTGTACTTCAAGTATATCAACTGCTTTTCAATAGTCTAGTGTAAAAAACCTCTTCAAAATTTATTTTTGGATTGCACCAGGCCGTATAAATGTACATAATAATTTTAAAGTTTAATTTATTGGTTTAGTTCTTATACAAATTATACTGATCTGTATGCAATATTTGAAAATGTATGAAAAGTTACTCTATACTTTGATCAATTTTAAATTTTAAGCAGGATTTTTCTTTGGCACGCTTTGGCATCTCGTACTGATTTCTCACGAGTGCATTCAAAGCTGCCCATGAAATTTATTGGCGAAGAAATTGGGCTTCGGAATTCATGTAAACGGTATTTACTTCGCACAAGTCCAGTCGATGGTAATGCGATTAATGGTGCTGTTAAGAAAGGGCCGCAAATCGATTCGATAAAGCTAATCAATCCTGGTGCTGGCGGAGTTGGCCAACTTCCTAGGCCAGAAGTACGCATGGCTCAAGCCTTGGTGAAACCCATATAATATATGACTTGTTTGAGTCGAAATGGGTGGGTTAGCTGTTCCATGATGCTGTCTATCACGCCCAATACATAATTCATAGCTGGCCGCATGCAACGGACCCATACCGCTAGCTGCAGGGGGCTCATCGGCCCTGGGGCATCCTAAACAATCATGTTCTTCCAGCATCTTGTAACATCGATTTCTAGCTCCCACGAGTAGAAATGTAATATCCAAAGGCGTCGTGAAAACTCTTGTTCGCCTTCTCGAAGATAATGAGCAATCTGCTGAAAAGTTAATTAAGTACGTGGCCAACGTGTTTTCATTCCCTGAACACACTTTATTTAACGATTGGAAATAAAAACAGGAAATGAAACAAACGTTAATGCAATGAACATTTCATCTCAAACTCAAAACTTGTATCTATATAATAAATAATCACTTTTTCGCTTTCAATTGTGCTTCTAAACGTTTTATCTGCTGCTGGAGGGACTCGACTTGGTCCTGCAATTGCAGCTGAGCCTGAAATTAAATCCAATAATTAATGGGGCGACATTTTAACCTTGATAGAAACTTGATTGCTTATTCAGGGAATTTAAAAAAGGACAGTTTGATTTGAATTAACAAAAATTACCAAGGTTAAGTTAAAAGAAAGAAAAGTATTCAAGACAAGTTAGTTGCAATTTTGGTTATAAAAAAAATTTATTACACTTACATATTTTCCCTAGTTCTCTCCCAATTATACAATTAACTAATTTCCATGCATGCAACAAACCTTGCTTATTTTTATAAATTTAACCAAAATTCTTGATTTAACTAATGAGAAATTCCAGCCATTAATTTTATATTGCTTAAAAAATGTCTGCTTTCAAAGTTGCAACTGTCCTTTAAATTCCTTTGTATTATTTCATTATTACTATCATTTCCAACCATTCTTAAAAAACAAAAAACTAGGTTAGTTTCTTAACAAGCAGCTACAAATATTAATGTTATTACTCCTTAAATTGATATTGTTGAAACCACCTTGGTTGAAACAATACAATTACCTGGGTGTTATATTGCTCTGCCTGCGATGGAACAGTCCCACTCAACCGATCTTCTCCCAAATCATCCTCTTCTTCTTTTCCTGCATAAAAATCAAACTTAATAGGCAATTGGAGAGTGCCATTCAAATGGTAACTGACCGAAGAGAAAGATGGACGAGCCATCATCACCAGCACCGCGGCTACTTGCGGAAGCCCCTTGACGAGCAGTCGGATTACGATCGGTTGTTACGTTCACTCCTGCAGATAACGCCCAGTCTTCTTGCTCCTCGTCTTTATCTTTTTTATCTTCTCCTCTAGGATTACTCTCCGAGGATTGCTGCAACTGCTTTTCCTCACCGACACCTTGCGAGATTTGCGACGCTTGCTGAGTTGGATACGATAGTCCGGCCATTTCCAGATCTTTGCGAATGTTTGTAATTGTGTTTCTCATGCTTTGGCTGCGTGTGGTGACCATGTCAGTTTGAGACCCAAACAGAGATTCTCCACTTTGGCTGCAATCATCTTCTGTCTCCAGATCGATGACAATAGGTGGAGTAGCCGACTCAACAGGCTTTTTCGCTGACATTACTTCGCTCGGTGGATCATGGGTAACTTTCCGGGATTGGCTATCAGATTTATTGCAGTATTTCATCTTTAGGTAATGCGACCATTCCTTGTCCTCCAAACTCTTCGCTTCCAAACGACAACTTTTCTGGGCTTCGTCTCGCTCTTCCGTCGAGTCCGTATCGGAGTCGACCGGTGGTTTAATGCGACAGTATTTCCTTTCTGGAACACGTTGGCATTTTTCTTTTTCAGCTACATGATTAGATTTGGGACTCTGGGCCGAAAGCGCAGCTCTGGGAGGTGTTGATCTCTGCGTGGCGGCAACTGCCTTGGGAACGCATCGCTGTAGCTTGGTATTATTCTGCGGCGGAGTCTGAGGAACCTGGCCTTCATCTTTCATGAATATTGCGACATTCTGTTGGTTTTCCTTGTCATTGTGGTCTTCAAATGAATCCTGTGGCTTTTTAGGCCTTTCTCCATTGTCCGCGAGCCAACTATCCCAAGTGTCGAAATGAAGATCATCTTGCGTTGCTGGACTCTTTTGGGAACTTCTCTTCACTTCCAATTTGTCGTAATGTTTAGTTTTTACTGAACTTTGACTTCGAATCTGACTGCAAGGTGTTGCTTTCTTCTGAGATATTCCTGCGGGAGTATTACGCGGCATCGGTGTCTGCGAAACATCCGGCAACTCAACTTGGTTGGTGACAACATTGGGTTTAATTTGTTTGCTTTGTGTTTCTGAAGGTAATTCGGCTGAAGATGGAATTGTTGGCCTAGAAGACGAAAGAACATTTTGGTCTTCATCATGCTTTTGAGACTCGTAGGAGATGGAACTTCTGGTTAAGAGAACAGCTTGGTCTTCGTCATCATCCGTTTCAGAATCTGAAACCTTCAACTTGGTCTGTGGTAGTTCCTCTTCCATTTTATCCTCGGGTACAGCGACTTCCTCGGGAATCACGTGGCTTTGGCATTTTGAACACAGGTACTGGCTTGCGTCTAGCGGCGTAACTTCCAATTTGCCGCGGATGGTGAAAGGACATTTAAACGGTTTTGCACTTTCGGTATTCTGTACTTCATCTTTAGCTTCAAGCCGTTTATCTGTTATTACGGGTAAATCATGCTTGTCCGCATCCACGGAACGTGCTTTCCCAGGAGGTGTATTGCACGGCGCGTCGATCGATTCGCAGCTCGTACGCCGCTTCGCATCCGTGATGACCACATTATCGGCTGAAGTCGTAGCGATATTTTGAAGATCAATATCTGGCAAGTTATTATCGGGGTGCGAGACCTCGATCAAGTTGTCATCTTTGTCTAACCCGATTAAGTTGCAACTTTTAGTTGAGCGCTGAGATGGATTCTGCGCCAATCCGGATTTGCCGGCTGCCTCTTCTGGCGATTTAATGTCTCTTTTGTCTCCGTTGGCATTGTGGGTGTTCTGCGCGTTTTCATCGCCACTGGATTTCCTTCGCTTTGAGTAGAAATCGCGATTCAGTTGGCTGATCCTTCTCCATTCTACTTCACTGCTAGCGCTGCCTTTCTTCTTCGGAGAGATGGATTCTTTTCGTGCCGACGCTTTCCCTTTCGATGGTATTTCATCTGGAATAGAGCAAAATAAAATAGGCTTTTCTTTAGATATGATATTGATTTTTCAATGTATTAAATTGAAATTATACTGCACAAAACGAAAGGTTATGAATCCGGTGCATGCATGTAATTAAATGTTAAAATATGTTAAAGCAATATTTTAGTGGTTTACGCAGACAAAACTCACCATCAGATTGAGACACAGTAATGTCTACTATTTCATCCTCTGCAGTAAAAAACCCAAATCCACCTCTTCTTTCATCGCTTGACCCTTTCTTCCTTTTCAAAAATGGCCCCTTGGGTAGCACTGTTGGCTTTGTATTGCGGTCCCTCAGCTTTCTGTCCTGCTCCACTTTTGGCACAATTTCATGTTCAGCTTTTTCTTCTGCTTTCTTCACAGCAGGGGTTACATTGGCTTTGGACTCATCCTGCTTGCCGCTTATATTCAGAGTGAAGCGAGTCGCTTCATCAAGCTCTGCCACAATATCTTGAAGTTCGCTGATTTTTCTGGCACGGCATCTCGTTAAAGTTGATTTCTTGGCAGGAGTTTTGCTTTTCTGATTGTGAGGCGCACACAATGTCTTTAATTCCTTTCTTGGAGGAGGACACCTTGGAGTGACGAATAAAGCATACTCGTCATATTCTTCCTCTTCCTCCTCAATCTTGGGCACGTCCACGTGTTCCGATACAGTTTTGTTGTGTTCCACAACCAAAGTGTCAAACGCGTCTTGGGTTGGCGAATCCAAACTCGGTACTTCGTGTACGTTATCACTACTTTCATGGTGCAACTTTGGTTTCTGTTTCAGTGGTGGTGATAACTTGAATCTTCTAGGAGGATTGTAAAAGTGGCTGCTGCAACTTTTATTTCTGTTACGCAAGTTCCTGGCATTGTTAATGTATTTGGTGGACAAGCTTTGCATGGCGGTGTCAGTGCGGTGAAATGGTTTTTTGGTTCTCGCGGCATAATTTCTTCTTGGTTGTTGTTTTCTTTTCCTTGTGGTCTTTGCAAAACAATGTGGTGTGCCCCTTTGGCTACTTACAAACTCGTATGGATCCGACGACAAGTTTCTTTGAACATTAGGCTTTTGGGTCAGTTTGACATCATTTGCTTTTGGGGTTTGAACTGCCGAAATGGCCTCATCTTGATGGCTATCTTTCTCATCTACTGATTTTTGCAGCCAGCTGGCTACTTTTGTTCGTGGCGATTGTGTTTGTCCTGTAACCATGCTCAACATTCTGCTGGTCATAGCTCTGGATGGTTGGAACTCTTGGGGTGATACTTGGCTTATGGAAACCAGTATATCATCCTCCATATCTTCGACATTGTCTCTATCCGCCTTCACTGTTACTTCTTTCTTGCTGACCACTTCTTTTTCTACTTCAACAGCAGTTTCTTCAATGAAAGGACAAGTCTCGGCAACTATCTGGCAATCGGTGATTGCGGGTTCAATTTTTACGGATTTCCCAACGCCGACATCAACTGGTTTACTGCTTCTGAGATGTGGTTTGTCGTACACCATTTCATTCTTCTTGTTGCGTGTCGAAGGAAAGCCGGATCTAAACCAGTTGCCAATGGTAGCTATATAATTTAATTCCACTTATTATAAGGTCGTGGTATTAGTTGTATTACCTGATGTTAGTGTTGGTAATTGGGACGATTTTCACAGTTACACTTGGTAGTTTACCTGGCCAACAAACAAGGTATTAAAATTGTACTAACAAATTTAATGATTAGAGTAGAATTGCAAACAAAGCTAACTTATATATGTACTACTGATCATTCACTAGATAAACAGTATATACTAAAAAATATTTTAATTATGCTGTCTAAACAAAGTGTACTCACTTTTGTCGGTGTGCACTGTAATGGGATTTTGCAAATTGGGTCTTTTGCTTTGTTGGATGATATCAGATTCCTAGAATGTAAATTAATATTTGTATGAGAAAACATCCTTTGTAATCTACTAACAGTTTTAAAGTATTTTTCGAGGTATTTTTATGTTAAGAAAGTAATTCCATCATGCAGATGTGATTTTCACGGGGTAAGTTTATATAAATTTACTTGTGAACATTTTTAATAGCCTACATATATTAAAAATGTTCACAAGTTTTTGTAATGTTGTAAGGATTTATAAACACAGTTTCAATATTGGTTTACCTTGTTTCTTCCTCGTTTTCTGCTAAGTTGAGATTTCCCTATTACAGCTGTCTCCGGAATGAACATTACTTCACTGCTTTGAGATGCAGGATCATCAAATTCATTTGGTTTACATGGGCCCTTGGGTGGAGAAACTTGAAAAAAACAATTTGACGTCATTGAAGTAATGTTATACCATTATATATATATTTAATTAGTTTTTACATACTTTTGACATGCGGTGCATCTATTTTGATGGCTGCCACCACTTGTTGCACTGCTCTTGCAACGTCCCCTCCAAATGGATTCTCAGAAAAACTCCTTGATAACATAACGATTTGGGTTTATAACACAAAAAGTTGATCATTTTTAATTTTTATATACATGTGTTGTATACCGTTTGGTGAGCCTGGTTTTACACAAAGGACATGACACCGGTGGTGGTTGTTTCAACAAATGCTGACTGCAATCTTTACAAAACTGGTGATTACATTTTGTTACAATAGGATGCGTCAATATTTCCAAACTGAAATTGTAAAACACGCAGTTAGGGTTAGGGTAAACGGTAAACGTATAAATAAATCAAGATCTTGCCATACCAAATAGAACACGTATAGTTCTTCTGCATCGCAACTACGAGATCTGTTATCTTTGGTGTAATATACGCCATTATGGAAAATTATACTCGGCGATAACATACGTTGAATCGTAACAAAATCGTACTTGTCCGAAACAGAATTCGCGCCAGATTTCGTAGTGAAAGTCGCTGATTGGCTAATAGAAGACACGCCCCTTCATCCGCGAGAAAGAAGAGCTGTAAAGTAGCGCCACCTTTCGATGCGTTTCGGTGTCACTTTCTAGGGTATAGTTCTTTATTTTCTCGCCAGATGGTGCACAGCACTCTCACTGAAAACATCGCCACCTGGCGTTCGCAAAACGTACTGCAATGAATTTTACGGGGAGGATGGGCGATAAACGGAACGGCAAATTGCTCGAATGCGGTTATTTTTAACTCGTCGATTGGCTGTTGAGATAAACAGATTGCCTCCATTGCCGTGCAGCTTGCCCCTTCAGAACCTAAAATCTCAATTTCGCGGCTCATTTTCTAGAAGTCAGCTGATGTCGAACTAAAGATGGCGTCACCCGGGGCTCTGAACAGCCAGATGAAGAAAGGCAAGAAACAAACAGCTGCGTACATCCACGAAGAATGCTGCCGTTCGGGGACGCCTTTACAACTCGAAGAATTGCTGAATATCATTCTGGATCCGAAAAAGGCGATCAACGATCGAGAAACGATCGAATGGTGCAGATGGTTGATGGCTGCTGGAAGGACTCCTGAGGAGTTCTTTTCAACAGGTTGGAATCAAATGCCCGTTTACTTATTCTACTATTAAATGACAAGTTATTTGATGATTCGCTGATGTATTTTACCCAGGTTTTTCGGTTTTTATTCTCGTAATTTGTCGGTTGCAAAATCTGGGTTTCTTTTATGTATAGCCTAATTTTTGAGCGCAAAAAAGTGGGTTAAAAGGAGTGTAGTTGTTATTTTGGGCCGGCACGAATTGAGTCACTTGTTAGGCATTACATTCACGGTTTGCAATATTTATATTTTGTGTATAGCGCCAGGTTGACCTGGAATTTTTAAAAAAATAGGACAGTACGTGTAATTTCCTCCCATAACAATACAATTAATAATTAGATGCTGCAACAGTGTAATAATGCAATTATAGTTGGGCCTTTTCATTCCTGCAGGAAAACTAATTGAATGTAAGCCTAAAGTGTAACAAAATTCACTTACTAATTGTTTTCCAATATTTTTATTGACGAATTGTAGTTTTTTATTAAATGAAATTAGATGAAATTAATGTTTTGAAAATATGAATTTATTAGCAACAGTTTACATCAGCCGTACGTCAACTAGCTAGTATGAAAATATTAAAAATTCAGGTGTGCTTCGGGAAAAACAACAGACACCTTGAAAATTTTTCCATAGCAATTGATCTCCGAAAAACCTTGAAGAATCATTACAAATTATTTTTAAAAAGTTTGCTTCTTTCATTATTGAATACGTGTTACAATACTCCTTGGAAAAAACATTTTGGTATTTAATAGATGTCATCACAGGCAACTGGGTGAAACTGGGTAGGTATCAATTATAATTGATACTTATTTATTACCTCGAGGTGTCATGGAATATTTTTAATAGTGTGGAAAATTGAATGGAATTTTACTCAACAAGTGAGGGGAAATTTCCCAACCAGCAAACTTTAGTAACAGATAGATAGGCTTTTAGACTGCTTTTTCCTTTTAATAAAATCTATAATTTCTTCTATAAAATGATATCTATAGGTTAATATTATCTTGAACTCGAAAACTGCTGTGTATTTTATATTGCCCAACCTGTTTACTTTTCCAGGAAGATTTTAGTGCAGATTCAACAATTTTACAAATGTCCTCCAGATTGTAATCTGCTTGCGATAAAGAACAAATGTAATTACCTACAGTGTTTGCGTGATTTGCGTATCATTGCAGTTGGCTTTGTTTCCGCATTAAACTTTGTGTTTGGGTGGAGTAATTGTGATATTTAGCCCTGAAAAATGCTCAAGTCGTCATGGAAATTTCCACTTCGGTTCAACTGTTTATGTTCAAAACAATAAAGGTTGCCCCTGAGTTATTTTTATCATATACATTTTACAATTCTATTCCAATTATGATTTCAATTCTTTAAAATGCAATAATTAATTGAATATATTTGTTTCAATTAATGCAGTGAGACTGTATGACAACGCGACCACCTGTGGCCTCGTGTGGACAGCAAATTTTGTTGCTTACCGATGCCGGACATGTGGCATCTCACCTTGCATGTCCCTATGTGCAGCTTGTTTCCAGCTTGGAAATCACGAGGGCCATGACTTCAACATGTTCAGAAGCCAAGCTGGAGGAGCCTGTGATTGCGGGGACACAAGTGTCATGAAAGCTACTGGGTACTTTTTTATTCACATCGCATATCCAAAACTCATTCGAATTATTTTTTAATACATTGTATTTCTTATAGATTCTGTCATCGACATGGCCCAAAACCTCAACTGAATAAACCCGCAGCACCTCAAGACCTACTCAAAGTTGCAGAAGCAATGATGCCCAGGCTTATTCTGCGTCTCATTCAACATCTTAGAGATCACAGTAGGCCAGGTTGGTTAAACAGTATTCACAATCTGTGAATTTTAGTTGTGTGAGAAGTATGTAAAGTAATAGTTTTTGCTTTTGTTTTGCAGAGGTGCTGGACTCGTACCTGATAGCTATGGCTGATGCAGATGCATATGTGACCATGCTGCACCAGTGGAGCGAACTTGGAGCTGCTATGAGGCATGTGATGATGCAAGCCCTCACAAATCCTCAGATATACAAAGACCTCACAGAAGACGAAGGTTGGTTTCACTATAGATTCACACGACACTTTATTTCATTTGCATTTGTACGAGAATACAGATTACACAACTTATTGACCTTGCTCATTTTCAGAACAAATTTCAAGCTCTGAAAATGACAGTTCATTTTATAAGAGGAAAAGTCATTTTGAATACGAACAAGCTGTTCGGGCACTCACATATCCTGAACCTCCAACAAAATTCAAAGGTACAGACAGGGCCACTGATATAGGTACTTATTATTTGGGGTGACAAATTAGGGTGTTGATTACCTTCGTTTTGGTGGTATCTATTAGATTTCCCTGCGTTGCAGTCCACTCTTATCCATAGAAGCTTCCTTGAAGAATTGGTTTTTTGGACTGTGAAATTCGAATTCCCACAGAAGCTAGTATGTCTTCTTTTGAACATGCTACCAGACAATAACTACAAGGTTAAAGTTTTACTGGTTTAACTTCAACTGTAGAAACTATTATCTAAATCGATGTGATGACTCATGCTGTAGTTTATTTCTGCAGGATGCATTCACCAGGGCATTTGTGAGACACTATTCTCGAATCTCACTTATGCTTGTCAAATCTGTTGACTCTGATACACTTTCAAACCGAGTTGTACATGTGAGTGTGCAACTGTTCAGCAATGAGGCCCTTGCTCTGAAAATGGCCGAAGAACTACATTTGCTCCAGGTTATGGTGGTCAGTCTGAAACATATGATGAAGAGCATTCTCATTCCTAGCACACTGCATGGTAAGTGTGAAACTAATGGATTATAATTTGTCAGCAATCAATAATGTACTTTTTTTGACAGACCACAAACGAAATGAACACATGGTGGTTGATTGTGCACATCAAGTTATGACAAGTCACTGCTATTGGCCATTGGTTAGTGATTTAAACAATGTGTTGTCTCATCGTCACGTGGCACTCAAGTTCCTTGGTGATCCTGCTCTGTTGGAGATGTGGTTCAGATTTCAGTCATACTTTCAAGGCTAGTTTAAATTTATTACTGAAATGTACAACAATTTCTAATTATATTTCGTTTTATAGGGATGAATGCCAACCAACGGGAATTATGTCAACATGTTAAATTTGAACCGAACGCGTACTACGCTGCGTTCTCCGCAGAACTAGAAGCTTCCGCTTCTGTCATGTGGGCTATGATAGCGCATTTGAAAGATTCAGTACGTACTTGAATTTAATCTTGCTGTTATGATTATGATCCACTTAGGATATGTTGTATTGTTATCAATTTGATTGTTATAGAGCACTTTACATCTCACCAAGGAAGTGATTTCTCTTGCCAAAGATGCGATTTTAGATTGGTTCGATGTCATGGATTACACCGGTCCTGAAATGGTATCTGTTTAAATGGCAGATAATTTTTGTATGCAGTAAAGTTCTTGTTGTTGATCGGGTTTTGTTTACAGACGGATTTTTTCCAAGTTTCATTTCATCTGCCTCTGCATCGATACTTTGCGGTTTTTCTTGGACAAGCTGTCAAGTTCCAAGGTGCCATGATCGATGATGTCATTCCACCTGATAACGTACTCAAATTACTGATCATGCACCCTTTGAAAGCCCAGGTTATTCAAGAGTCACTTGACAACGAGGCATTTGTTCCTTATAATCGAATAATAATTATTTTTTCAGGTTGCTTTCTATGAAATTTTGTGTGGCATGTGGGTTAGGAATGGATTACAGATAAAAGGACAAGCCATGACTTATATTCAATGTCACTTTTGCAACTCGATGGTTGATGCTGACCTTTTTCTTCTCCAAGTTTGTTCTACTAAAGTTGATCCTGACTGGTTCATTACAACAGTACTTGAAAGGTTACCGTGTGATTTCATGATATAAAAAGCAAATTGTGCCGATTAATTTAGTAATGAAATCCAATCTGCTTTTAATTTAGATTCCATGTGCTGGAATGGCTTTCTTTTGCACCAAACCATGTGAATTCATTCCTAGAACAAGAGCATGAAATGCCGATGATAGAAGGAGCACTGACATTTCTGGCAACACTTTTAACCATCCGGACAAATATTGGTAATATTTGTATTGTTACACACCATTTCAAAATGTATTTATTCTTAAATATGTGTTTTTTAATTCAGTTGTTGGTGGACTTAGTGATGAAGAGTTGACTAAATTAGAAATGGTAACTCTGCTCTGTATGGGAGATAAAACCCACAGTCAACTTATTGACCTAATGCCTGAAAAATGTGGCAGTCTTCTTCAGAATCGAGAATTTGAAGCTACTTTAGCCAGGGTTAGTATAATTAATGAGTGTAGTTCACTCTAATCTAAATTTATTACTTCACTTAATTAAAATTTTTATATTGTTTTCAGGTTGCCGATTACAAGGCCCCTAATTTTGAAATTGGTGGTAACATGCTGCAAGGGATGTATGTACCTAAAGGTATTTTATTGATTGCATTGCGATTACTAACTAACTTGGGCATAATAATCGATAATAATGAATGCATGACTAATAATAGCTGATGTCTGGGAGCACGATTATGACCCGATTTACATATTGCTACGAGCTGTTCATCGCAGGGATTTCCAAGCTTCCATGGATCGTTTCACTCAGTAGTAAGTTGTTTATATGCCGTACATCATAGCTTTTGCATAATAAACTTCTCTGTAGTGCAAGACAGAGTGGAAAATTCCAAGGCTCGGGAATGCTCTGGCCACCATTTCGGATTCACCCCAAAGTAAAAGATGGATTTGTTGACCCTTGCCAATTGCTTAATTGCAAGACAATGCATGCAGTCATATTTGCTATATTATACAAGGTTAGTAGTGACTCGCATGATGATAACTAGAGTTGATGTTCATTGTAACGAATTGTAAAAATTACTTTGATGATCATTTGTAGGCTGTAAACGATCCGACTGTATCTGAAATGACGATGTCCTTGTGTATTTACCTTCTCGAAATGGCCATTAGGTTTCCTGCATCTGAATCATCTGCAGGGAAGGTAGAATATTTTGTAACTTAGTTTGTTGTTAGTCCATGTAATGCACACGTATATCAGATTTGCTGCTGCTATGATACCATAGGAACTACTTCAGGTTGAATCGCATGATGCAGAAGATGAGGTTGTAGACATGCAATTTAAGGACTGGTACAGCAGCAATTTTATTCTTACCAATCTGCAGCAAGTCATCACCAAGGTAAATTCAATGGAACGTAGTGAATCAGTACATAATTTTAATATTCTGCTTAATCAGGTTGCAATAGGTGCCGATGACAATGTGCCTACCAGCGATGATTCTGATGACATGGAAGTTGACAGCTATTCCGAGATGGACCTTGCTGAGTTGCCACCTGAAATGGCTACGGAGATGACTACTGAAGTGGCGGTTCCTGGGGGAAGTGGTAAGCGAAGTGGATGTTTCAATATAAATCATATGTACTTGAACACTTATCACTATAGTAATAATAACAATAATATAATATGGAAAGGTTCAGTCGAACTTTCAACGACACACGCTGCTCTGCCCAATGCTTATGTGCCATTGCCCTTACCGGCCGCTCCATCCACTCAGGCGCTTGTCCCGGTTTCAGGTTTTTAATTCCATTACAGTTCTTGCAGTCCTCTAACCATGTAACCTGAAAGTTCTGTTTATTGTTTCAATATTAGGTTGTTTACTTGTGGGACTAAAAACAAACTAAACGTTGTACCTAATATTTCTTACATTAATATATTAATGCAGTAATATGCATGTATGGTATCTGCTATATGCATTTCTTTGCATTTTAATCTGTACAACTGTATTATTGGAAAGTTATTTAATACTATATATAGAAATTAGGTGAGTAATTTTTTTTTAAATAGCAAATAGTTTTTAGATATGTAAGCTATTGTGTCATACATTTATTCCTTATATGACCCGATATTAATACGGTTAACTAAAATGCATTTTACTCACAAACTGGCTTTGGTGGTATGTTTTGCACATGCTTGTGGTGAGAGGACTAAGTTAGGAATTTTTATTATTGCTTATTTCATCATTGTGCTAATGATACTAAGCTCTCTGCAAAATCCGCCAGGAACCAACATGGCCATGATGCAAGCAGGCCCTTCGTTTGGCTATTCTTCCCCCGCAGTTCCAAGTGCAGAGGCACCTGGAGGATTTATGGGCAATACTCCATCAAGGACATTAGCCCTGCTAGACATTACTCGCAAGTTAAGGCACAGGAGACTGGCTGGGAGCAAAATCAACCCTGCAAAAGCCCTCACAGCTTCAGATGTGAGTTGAGATATATCTCTTAATTTCGTATTATACATGCGATTAGATGGTGATGGAGGTTTTGCTCTACATGCAGGATTCTCGTCATGGTATGGCTATGGTCCCTTCCAGATTGTCTGCGTTTTTTCAGGCCAGCAATGATACAACCGTTTCATTGATGTCGATGCCTGCTACACCGGTAAGTACATCAATTGAAGACGGTGAATTGTCATTGCAATTATAAGCATTTGCATATAACATAAACTATACTAATTTGAGACTTGAACTAGTGTATTGTGAACACCATTGGAAATATTGTAATGTTAGACTTCATACAAAGCACATGTGATAATTTTTGTCTGACAGGAATTAGACAGCCCTACATTCGATGAGCAATGTGCATTTAAAGAACTACCAGCTCCTCAACGCAACTATGTAGAAGTGAATGAGAGCATACTCTCACTGCTGCTCAAATTGCACTCAAAACTTTCGGATAAACCAGATTCCTTTGTACCTGAGGCCGACCGTCCATCCGCATCTTCAGTATCTGGTTCCGCGCTTGAATCTCGGATTGGAGATGGACCACACTTCGTTGGTATCGTTTTAGACAAGTGAGTGTTTTTGTTTTTAATTTCAAAGCGTTTTTTTTTTTATGCACGTAGTACTGACAAAATACAGATGCAATTTGGTATGAAAAAAAAAACTGAATAAATTTTTGTTTTTGTAGAGTTTGCAAGTTAAGTATTCGGAATAATCGTGCTGTGCAAGAGATCAGGAATCGCCTTTGGCCTCAAAAGCATTCTCGTCAAAAGTCTGAAAACATTGTAGATTCTCCTGATAAGGAAGAACGGTATGAATGAACAATTGTGACTTCTGCATTACGCGATGCATTATAATCGGTGATCATCATCATCTTTCAGGAGACGCAGGGCAAAAGAGCGGCAACAAAAGTTGATGGCTGAGTTTGCTTCGAAACAAAAGGCATTCATGGAAACTGCGAAAACAACAGGTGATTCAGTATTTTTTTACATTTAATGATGCATTTAATGTTCGCATTAGTTTAAATTCGGTGGTTATTTGCTGTTTTATGCATGCAGTGATTAACAATAAAATTCCTACTTTAGATGCAACAATTGATGAAAAGGAAAGGGAAAGTGGAGCTGGATCATCTCAAAAGATGGAAGAGGATACAAGCATAAATTACAGCCGGAAATATGACTGCGTCATTTGCGGTCAAACCACGGCATCAACAGAATCTAGACCCATTGGACTTGTTGCATTCTTGCAAGCAACAAGCGGTCAGTATCTTGTCAGCCAAATATTGCAACAGGACTTAAATTTGCTTGCCATTTGCTTTCAGTTCTTGGACATTCAAATAGATGGCACGAGCATTTAAGGCTTCCTTGCTCGGATGAAGAAGCTAGAACGTTCCAAACAGTGGAGAACCGAGCATCAAGAATGAAGAAGCGAGTTGAACAGATGTTGCAATTACATGATTTCAATGAAGTATAATTCATTTTGAATTATTGACACACTGAGATTTTGATGTAACCTGATTAACATTTGTTAGAAAAGCCTGGAAAGTTTTAGGAATTTTAAATGAGTATGCTGTGTGATCCACAACTACAGTACCTTGTATAATTAATCACTTGTGGTCCAGCATTTATTTGCAGAGATTTCTCAGTGTCTTTCATTTTATTAACTGACATTAGAGCCAGTGTTAACACTTAGTAATCTGAATAGGTATCTCTACTCATGTCCATCAACATTGGATGGGAAGGAGGTGTACATGTACAGACTTGTGGCCATCATCTGCACCTGGATTGCCACTTGTCGTACATACAATCACTCAGGGTATGTTGGCAAAGTGTTTTACAACTAGTCTGTGTATAGCCATAATGTTTTTGTAGAGCCAACAGGGTCTGAGACATCTAAGTTTGGCTGTGGACAAAGGGGAGTATTCATGTCCTCTTTGCCGCCAACTGGCAAACACCGTCCTGCCAATGGTACCTGATGTTGGAGAGGTGGCTGCTGTGGTCCGTTCAAGGACCAACGATCCTAGAGATGTGGCAATGGAGCTTGCTGAACTTATTCAAGCTATGCCACCTACTCCTGTGAGTTTCCCTACTTATTAACCTGATAAATTGCTGCTTTTTCATGATGTTTTTCGCTTCAGCAAAACACATCTGAGCTGATGAAGGCAATGGGAAGTGTCTTGGAGAATGTGACTCATTCGACGTACCGTCAGTACAAATTCTGCAGCAACTCAACCCATCCCGAAAGCCTTTCATTGTTTATATGCTCAGTGGCAAGGTCATGATGCTGAACGATTTTGCCATTTCTTCACTGGTGCATTTAAATAAGAAAGATATTTAACTGCTACAGGACAAATTTAGAGTTGGAGATCGTGCAACGGGATGGTACACTGTGCACGTCGAACACTGCCTCGTCACTCAGGAGACCTTGCTTTGGTAGTATTTCTGATGCAATTTGAAAACTGTTGATGTTTTGATAGGTATAATAACAATGTGTTTTGGTTTAGTGCCTCTGCTTCAGATGCTTGGGACTCATGCAAAATTGCTCACAGCTGATAAACCCCAGGCGCCTCTTTGGTCCCACTTGACTGGCCTTCATATTGACGAAAGTGCCACAAGGTTGTCATGTTTATCATTGGTAAAAATGTATATGGATAATGAATTTGTGTGTTGGTGTTTCATGTGCTGGATTAACATTTATCGTTGTCGAATCTTAAACCAGCAACAATGCAGCATACTTAAATTACGTGACTCAAAGATTATATGTAAAGTCTTGGAATTTGAAGAATAGACATTAGCACAATGATTGTTACGATAATAAACTGAATTTTCTATTTTCTTTTTAATTGTGACAGTTTAACAAGGTGTGAAAAAGAAGTTCCTCTTATTTTGAAGGATGCCGTTTCACTGTTGCTACACCTGATACTCACATTACCAATGCCCATGGATAAAGGTTCTTGCATAAATTAAATTGCGTTTTGTGTGTTTAGTATGTATATACATTATTTTTTTGTTAAATCTTGTGTTCAACTTTGCAGCATACTTCACGAGCATTGTACAGTCATTGTACAATGTTGTGTACATACAAGCTGTTGCTCTTTGTAGCTGCAAAATGTCTGAAGAAGAAAGACTGCGTTGGAAAGCACGTGGACAACAGGCAGACGCAAGCGTCAGTTAGCAGATGTGGTGCATAGTCATTTGTTGTGAGAGTAAGCCTAGTTTTGTATCATTTTCTAGCCTGGATTGACATCACTGGTTAGTGTTTTGAGTGAAGTCATTGACTCACTAGAGCATAGTCAGCTTTATCTTCAAGATGATGACATGGACAGAAGAATGGTACAGTTATACATTTGTAGTGGCTTATAATGCAATGTCATAAACTTGTAATATATTTTGTAATTATGAAAGCGTGTACACAAGTGGATGCTCAGTGACCTGGAAGCACAAGTTCAGAAGATGTGCATACTGTACTTGCGGCTTGCATCTTTGCTACAGTTTCATCTTTATAAAGAAGACCTGCCAGAAATCCAAGTTAGTTTTACAAGAGCAAAGCTAAATAACACATTGCAGAATATTGTCCTCATAATCTCAATTAAAATTGGCAGAATGTGCAGCAGGAGTTTAACACATTGTGCCAGTTTTTGAATTTGGGCCCATGGGCAGCTGAAATGATTCCTTACGAGAGCAGTGCTCGTTTTTTGGCATGGGTAGTGGAATATCCATCAACAGTCATTTCCAATTGGTGCAAAGATTACATTGCCTTCACTGACAAATCACAGATTGCTGCCAGAGTAAGAATATTGAAATTTGTACGCAGTAAAACCTTGATACAGTAATTAACACGAGACCCTAGATTTTAACGTTCACGTTACCAAGGTTTAACTGCATGTTGTATTGCATGCATTGTGATGTTTTCTTTCAAATTTGTATACATTTCTCCAATATAGAATTTGCTGGATCAACATATATCTTGGCACCAACCGCGACTGCTAAAACTTCCGGAGAGTTATGATAAAATCTTTCAATATTATCATCAGATGAACTGTACGAAATGCCATTTTGTCCCCAAGGAGCCCTCAGTGTGCCTTATCTGTGGGGTAATGGTCTGTCTCAGGGGAAATTGCTGTCGGCAGAATGGAGTGTGCGAAGCTGTCCAGGTTTGTTTCAACTTATGTTGGCCAAAAGTATTGTCGCATTTTGCTATCCTGCAGCACACGATAAGCGACAATACTTTTGGCCACAATTGTACATAGTAACTATTTTGGCTGTACAATCATCGTTTATGAAACTTTATAACACTATAGTCTGAAATGTGTTCTGATTATTTATATTTCCAACAGCACTCGATCAATTGCGGGGCAGGTACAGCCATGTACTTGGCTGTCAATTCTTCTATCGTTGTAGTCATCAGAGGAAAACGTGCTTGCCTATGGGGTTCTGTCTACCTGGATAGCTTTGGAGAGGAGGACCGAGATCTGAAGTATGTTCTAGTCTTCATTAATATTACATCTAAGTATTTATCAAACAGGTGAACTACTTTTATTTTCTCGTAGACGTGGCAAACCACTATACCTGAGTCACGAGCGGTACCGGCTGTTGGAGCAACAATGGTTGTCCCATAGTTTTGACCGTACGAACAAACGGTGGATCTGGCATAGGGATAGTCTATGACGTGCGGTGACATTTTGACAAACAGTCATTTCACGCTATGCGATCTCTTGAGGCTATTTTCAATATGGTACGAGTGTGATAAGTCACCGGTGACCAATGGTCAAATTCGTTACCAGGATGTTAAACTCCCACTTATACATGTATAGCATTTCTGAAAGCCTAGCTGTTCAGTCATTGTACTGTTCAGGTGGAATGTCGATCAATTTCATTGATTTTTCTCTCGAGCAATTGCATAATGAATGCGGTTCCCTAAATTATAAACTGAGTTATTTGATTCCATTAGCTTGGATTTCACATTTGATACTAACTGATTACTCTGTAGATGCACGTTTTGCTACATGCAGGTTATTACTGTAAATACATTTGTACAGCTATCAATAGATGTAACTTTTCATCGTTTTGTTCATCCCTTTTGAACTGCATGCTCATTACTAACTAGCCTTTTGGCAAGGAGCAAACAACAATTATATTGAAATGTGTAAATTAATTTGGCGCAGTCAGGAATGGAAGTGTTCATCCATGACAGTTTTTTTTTAATACAAACAGTACATGCAACACAGTATCGAGTCTTGGTTATTTGAGGCGACAATGTCAAAGCAAACCTGGGAAAGTTTACTAAGTGAAATCGCTCATTTCAATTGTCAAGTGTAATGTTA
This sequence comes from Glomeris marginata, assembly GCA_034696005.1. NCBI lineage: Eukaryota > Metazoa > Arthropoda > Diplopoda > Glomerida > Glomeridae > Glomeris > Glomeris marginata. The sequence goes on along the minus strand of JAQFZQ010000026.1, from coordinate 35,445 downwards.
TGGTGATTTTATGGATTGCATAAGAAGTTTTCGTCGCTTTCTCTTTTGTGTGGTATTTATGTAATAAATTAGCCTTTTCAATTTTAAATGGGATAAGTTGCTTATACATTCAATTTACACAAACTAAACAGTATAATTTTATGAACATGGAATGTGACATTAAAATGGTCATAAATTATTATAAGGTTTGCTAATAAGAAGGAAATGCAATAATATTGCAAGCTAGGTGTCTGAATTTAATAGTAGTAAACCCAGATAATTCAACAAAAATCTAAATCCTAGCTTTGAAAATAGAGGTAATGGATGGCTTACTTTTAGTAAAATCAAGTGATGAAATGTATAAATTAATTTGCAAGGTTAAAGGCTAGTATAAATAAACATATGTATCAAATTAATTGTGATATGTTGAATTTAGCAATCAGAATTATGTAATGGGATTATTGCACTATATTTGCAGTTGTCGCCTCTGATAACAATTCAGATGTGAGACTACTGAATTGCATGTGGCACAGATTTCTGTAATATTAGGCATGATTACTCTTTTGCATTAATGTGATGTAAACTGCCGTCCGTGGGAAATTCATTTTATTATTTTCGTGAATGGAAAAAGGTTTGCGAAGCTTACAAATGTTCACGCACAAATAAAGTAATTGACAAAGGTTTACGCTAGTTAGAAAAAAAATAATAAGTTAGGCACCGGAGAGATTCGAACTCTCGATCTCCTGTTTACTAAACAGGCGCTTTAACCAACTAAGCCACGGCGCCTTGCGGTCTGAAGCGATTTTAGTATCTGTATAAATTCCTGACGGCTAGATTTTTTAGGATTATTTTAACAATGTTTATGTACATTATGATAACGGTGGATAATAATTAGAGGGGAAGTGGGTTCTCTTAATTATATTTTGTGCTAATCAATGCCTAATTATCCCGCCTCAGGCATGGGCCGTAGATACCGCGGTGATTGGCGAAGTTATCGGTAGGTGGCGCTACGTCCTCCAATGCAAAATATTTGTCCGCAAGAAGAAGATGGGGTAAACATCGGAGCCGAAACATATTAACTTCGCAATGAGTTTCTGCAAGTTCAGTGGAAGTCTTGCAAATGTAAGGCGTGTTTTCATAGCTAGATGCACGATCGGAGAACAAAGAAATTCGACAGCAACGTTTATTTCAAGACAATTTAGTACTTCTAATCCACGATATTTACATCCGATTTTATGGGCCGTTGTCAGGCCCTTGGCGAAATTATCAGCGATGGTAGTCGGCAGGCAAGCTCGCAATTGTGTTACGTATTTTATTTTATAATGTTTATGTTTTACTCTTGATATTATTTTACAGGGGAGTGAGGAAATGGTGGCAATCTCTTCCCAAAAATAAAAAGCAAATTGTGCTGAATGCAGCGTCAAGGAATAAGTGGAAAATATTGGGTTTTTATATATTTCTATGTATGAATATTCACACACATAAGTTATATAGGATTTTGTTCAGGATATATTTAATTGTACAGGATTTGGAGCTTTCACAGTAGCTGGAGTTGGAATTTATTATGAGTCCCACATTCAAATATCGCCAATAACAAACAGAAGGAGATTTATTGCATTCAATTGGAACCAAATCAAAGAATTGGCAGACATGCAGTATCAACTTGTACAATCAATATAATTTTAATTTTATGTTATGAACGCGTTTATACACTATATAGTCATACAATTAATGAATGTGGCATATTTTTCCAGTTGTTAGAAGAGATTGAGCCGTCAAAAATATCTCCTAAACATAGGATACATCTAAGAGTGGAAAATGTAGCTAGACGTCTTCTTAGAGGAAATGAAGATGTGAACGAAATTTACAATAAGGAGTGGTCTGTGACTGTGATCGATTCACCACTTTGTAACGCATTTGTTTTGCCTGTAAGAAACTGCAAATTCATTTTCCTGCACAAAATTATTGCACCAATCCACCTCTCAAATGTTTGATAATTGATATTTCAGAATGGTCAGATATTTGTTTATACTGGTATGCTGGATGTGTGTGCTAATGATGACCAATTGGGAGTCATTTTGGGTCATGAGATTGCTCATGCAATATTGTCCCATGGGGTATATAGTATATATTATTGTTTTTTCTTTTATTTATAATTTCGCAGAAACTATTATTACTATATTAATTTGTTTTAAGGCAGAGCAGATGAGTTACCTCCACCTGGTGGACCTTTTGTCGATTGCTTTTGTTGCAGCTTTGTGGACTATTTTACCAACAGATGCAATATCGCTCTTAACTCAATGGCTGATGAACAAGGTCTTAAAATTGTTAGTGGAGCTTCCTTATCAAAGGGAGTTAGAAATTGAAGCAGACACAGTTGGAATCCAGTTGTGTGCAAAGGTATTGACATTTTATTATGGCATTTTATTGTGTAGCAAGATTGCCAATTTTTCTGCGGAAATTAATATAAAGAAATTGTTATTTTTAAGGCTTGTTTTGATGTGAGAGAAAGCAGTGCTCTTTGGAAGAAGATAGCTGTCATTCACAGTGACCCCAATGATGCGGTAATTTTCCTCGCATTTTATAATTTTAATTACTGTCTAACTAACAAAAATGTAACTGTTTATTTACTTTTTTGTTAGCCTGAATGGCTGTCCACACATCCAGATCATGAAAGACGATCTTCATTGTTAGATGAACAAATACCAGAAGTAAGTTGTAACATTTACCTATAATGCATTTATTAACCATGCATTCTGTATTATATTATATATTGACGATGGTCATGGTCACTTCTGCTTTGTTTATCCATGTCTCGTATACATAATTTCAATCAAGGCATTGGAAATTCGCAAGAAGTGTAATTGCTCTGCACTGCCATTGGTGGATCCAAGGGCAGTCAAATTTCATCTTCACGAACGTCAGCTACCAGCTGTATTATAACAAGCATAGAAATGTCTATATTTATATGATGAACCTATGTAGACGTTTTGTTTCACAATAAAAACATATTTTAGTAACCATTAGTGTATCAGTTTCCTTAGACATTCAATCCACGTATGCACGATTTTTTTAACAAATATAATATTTTTATTCTGAGGTTTTTGTATCATGCCTTCCCTAAGAAAAAATAACTCGGTTTGTCCTATAAAATATCTGTTTCTGTATTATTATGAACGAAGAGTGCAATTTTATGGGGCAACTACAGGGTATTTTGTTAGGGTACGTTGTTTTAATATTTGTCATATTCATATATTGCAATTAAACCTTTTATGATGTGGATTGTCAGAATTACTTTGTCTGATCAAGGATGTGTATGGTCTGATGAAACTCGTAATCTGATTTGAAATTCGCGGGACAAATGCGCATATCGATTCAAAGAAATCGATACGTTGCGCAACAAACATCGATATTTTCCTAACTTCCGGTAGTGCTTCCGGTCTGTATTTTTGGGCCGGGCGTTTCAACCGGTTTCAACTCTTGTTTCAGTGTATGACTCTTGACATATTAGTGCTCGCTTTAAAGTTTCGGTGCAAAAATGTCAATTTTAAAGAATTTTCCGTCACCACACGCTCGTGGACATGTTACTGTGTGTGAAATTCATGGCCAACTGCTTTCGAACGCCAGTAACGAACCTCAAAATCTGCGCAACTACGCCGATAAGGTCGTTCCATCATAGACGTCAGCGAAGCGTTATATATGTCTATGGTTCCATTCATTCGTCGCAGTTTTGCAAAGATTTTAATACAGTTTTTCAATGTAGGTTTCACGCTACCCAGAGGTTATAATTTCCCGTGAAATGCTGCGACCTTCTATGTCTAAACAAAGTGTGAAAACTGCTTTTCTGCAAACTGCGGAAATGTCAACTAGGAAACGAGCTTTGATTGCGTGGTATGTCTAATCCAAGATCTATTTTAGCCAAGGTCTACAGTCAATAAATTTAAATTCAGATAATTATTTATTTTGCAGGAATGAGGAAGGATTTTCTAGAGTCTTGGAAGAATTAGTAGAAGGAAAAGATTCAAGTGAGTAAAGAAAATGAAGACCTAGCTGTGTGAAATTAAATGCGCATGCGTGGTTCGTGCTATTTTACAGTATACTGTATATTTTTCCGTTGGAATTAGAATCTTTGGTCACTTTTATTGCAAGATCTATTATGTCGATTATGCGTTGGACTAACTGCATATGGGGATCATTCTGTCCACATTTGCTGGTGTGTATAAAATATTTTCCTGCCATATGTTATACATATGTCAACATGTATGAAGTTAATTGATTGACATTGAATTACTTATAGCTATATATGAACCAAGAGTGTAATATACAATTTATCACAATTTCAGATGCAAAATGATGACCTAGTGAATGAATTTTCGTTGGCAGCTGATTGGTATGTGACCCATAGCAAATATTTTTTTATTGAAACTGAATTATTTGTGAAACTTTATGCCAGGTCACACTTTTAACAATTATTTTTGTTTATTTTTGGTATAGGAATAATGGTTATGTTAGATCTATTGCATGGCACCCTCACACTACCAAGTTTGCAGTTGCAATATGTGATGATTCGGTCAGAGTGTACAGTGCTGATAGTCCCATTTGCCCAATTTTGAAATTCTGGAAGCAGAGAGGAGTTTCTGATCTAGCTTGGAGGCATGTTATCACACACATCATTGCTTTATTTGACAAAATATAGGGTTAAGCAGTTTACTTATGTACTTGTCCATTTAGGCCTTACTCATCATCAACATTGGCAGTTGCGTGCTTCTCATGTGTCATCGTTTGGCGTATTGATCCATCTTCAGTAGCCACAAGGTATAACAGTTATTACATTTTTAAAATTGTCTTTTCCTTGTTTATAATGTTAAATTTTGAGATTGTTTGAATTCTTTGATGTGTATGACAACTGCAAGAATTTCATCATCTTGCGCGCAAGTACTTTTCTGCAAAGGCCACGGTCCTGTCACTTGTCTGCAATGGAGTCCTTGTGGTCGACTCTTGCTAACTTCATCTCCAAAAGATATTTCAATGATGGTCTGGGACATTGAAAAGGAAATTTGTGAACCTTTGAAAAGAGTTGAGGGACATGGTGTATCGCTTATAAGATGGTCGCCAGATGGCAAGAGGATTTTCTCTGCTACACCAGCACCAACTTTTAGGTATTTTCATCTTATGGAAATTACAATTTTTACGGTTAAGCCTTTATAAGTTTGATTTCAATATTTTTTTGACAGAGTTTGGGATACATTTAAATGGAATTGTGACAGTTGGTCAACACTTGCTGGACGTTGCCAAGCAGCTTGTTGGAGTCCTGATGGCACAGTGCTTCTGTTCGCAGTTAAAGGAGAATCAGTCATATATTCATTGACTTTCAACAAACAACTCGGCGATGGCTGCGATTACGTAGGTGGATCCAAAGACGCACTTCCTGTAGCTGATCTCTCGGAAATTATTTTAAATGAAGGCAGCGAAATCACTAGGTACGATGTGTATAAATCTAACTTATTAACCGATTACTTAAATATTCATTTTTTATGTTTGTGATACAGTGTTGGTGGATTGGTGCATGCAATGGAATGGGACCCAACTGGCGAGAGATTGGCTGTTACTTTTTACTGCAAAGGTATGAATCATTCATTCACTAAGCATTTTGGCTTAGCCATTCATTTGCATTTGTTTCTATTTAATTTGGAGGCTGCACTGACCGAACACAAGAACTCATTGCTTTGTTCCGTACTAGTGCGAAAAGAACAATTGAAATTACACCGTGGTAAATAAGAGTGATATTTTAAAACGAATCTAGTGGTCTTCATTTAAATAAGTTTTCTATAGTGGATTTATAAGAGGCAGACCCGAAGAATATCCTCTAGTGATTGCTTTTCAAAAGCGTTTTGATGGTGGAGCACTGCTTACAGTGGTATGCTAATAATACATGAATTCCTGAAGGGAAACTAATACATTTGTATTAAAATTGTTAATATTTTATTTGATTCAGTGCTGGTCCAGTGGAGTTACAGCTCACATACCATTGCTGTTTGCAACCACTGGGGAAGACATTACATACATGTCGTCTCATCAGACGACTGGTGCATTACTGAGCCGTAGTTTACATTCTTCGCCTTTTCGTTTAGGAAACCAATTAAGTGAATAAATACTAATGACGGTAATGTTTTTATACTTTAACATGAATTTGTAAATATAACAGCATTATACTATTGTTTAATTTTATTTAAAATGCATTTCATTATATCTACTAGAAATTGAGACTGGCCTGACTTCATACTTGATTGACAAACTATTGTTGCAGTTGTATTGAATTTGTTGTTTTCAGTACAGTAGTATCATATATTAAATCCACTTTTGATATTATTAATAAAACATTGAAAATAAAGTTTATATACATTTTTCCCTTAAAAATAATCTCTGTAAAGTGATATCTTTGAATATATGAGAAATAGGCACGCATATATAGCAATCAGCATTCACAAATGTATTTTTGCTTTCTGAATATGTATATAAATATCAATCAATAGTAATTTTAGAAGTTAAAAATCTTCAATATACTCTTGATATAGAATAAAACTATTTATAATAGTAAAAATTGATGTAATATTTTACATCACTCACTTTTGAGCCTTGAAAAATGTAAATTCATCATAAAAATATTTTTCATAAATATTAATATTTGAGCGATAAAATTTTGCTGTTTTAAGATCACCATCATGTTCTTAATCTCTCTTGATCTGCTTCAATGGTGTCCCTACAAACCGGTGCACACCAATCACACGGTGCACCGTAAGGGCAGCAAGAGAACCAACGACAGATGCCAGCCAATAGACAATGAGAAACTCTGCCACGGTGTGTCCTCGACATCCAAACTTCAATGACGTTGCCAGGACAGGATTGAAGTAACCGCCACTGTAGTTTAAAGCTGAAATTTGGAAAGTTGCAAATTAACTCGAGAGATAAACCTTTCTTTTTTCTCCCAAGACACAGTCACTTGCCAGAGACCACTAAGCCGGTTGACAGGAGGTTGCTAGTGAAGGTGGAGTGTGACCAGTTGGTTTCTTCCAGGGTTAATGCATTTAAGCGATCAACAAATGTGATTACGCCTTCTACCAGTGCACCTTGCAGAACCGGTACCTGAATAACAAGTTGGTTATTATTCAGTATTTCTACGAATTGCGTGATAGCAGTGATAGTCACACCTGTAAATCCGCATAACATATGCGTTCCAAAGCCTTTTTGCTGTGCAAATCCGAATATCCCATTGCCCACACGTACTTCATGTACCTGCAATACAAAATTGTTGTTAGAACGTAATATATTAGGTGGATTTCATATCAGACAATCCTAATTTAAAGTACATAATATGATATAAATGGCTAGACAATTTTAAGTGGGCGTGAATTTAATACATTGTTGTATCGTATATCATTTTAACAAATTGAGGTGTATATTCTTTTTTTTATTTTGATAACCATTTCAAGATAAAAACTTTCATGTTGGCTTAAAATATGGAACACTGATTAAGTTTATTGCTGCCATCCTAAAAAGTCTCTTAATCGGACATTCAAAATTTTTGACACATAATTACTGGTTTTCTAGAAAGCCTATTTATCTCATTTCCATATTAGGTAATAGCATTTTAGAATTTTGTAATGTAATTGGGCTAATGAATGGTAACATTATGAATTCATTATTGAAACAAAATAGATATCTTTTAGTTTTAATTTATTGTGAAGCCATTGATGCGATTTTCATTAAAATTAAAACATGATGAAATATAAATGTCTGTTTATTTTTAGGTTTATTGTAGAGAATGACCTGACAACAATGGCACCAGCTGCGATTTCCGCCATAATCCTGAATCCAGCATCTGATACTGAAACTTCACCCTTTACGATGTCCTCAAGATGCTTGTTCGGATTGGCTGTGGCATCTCCAAAAGTGAAGCTCCACCAGAAGCACATGGTGAAGAGGGCCACAGCGTACACCAAGGTGCCATAAGTGTCACAGATGAAACCCAATTCAAAGCAACAACTACAGAAGTCCAACGTAGAGATGAACTCCTCGGCCAAGTTGCGCCACCGATACGGCAACAACTTTCTGGACACCACTCGCAACAAGTGACACGCCAGGCAAGTACTTATAATGTTTCCTACTGAAACCACTAAAGGCACCATTGTTGCTCTGCATAGATAATGTGAAAGGAGAAATTCAATTTCATGATTAATATTCTTTATCATAATTATAAGCCATAAATGACTATTTAGAGAGTCATATTATTTAGTATCCACTTTGCCTAACTTTCACAACTATTTCAAAACTTTACAAAGTTAATATGTATTTGAATTAACATTTTCATTTTAAATTTCTAAAAAAAATAAATAGCAATTGGTAATATTCGGTGTACCATTTTTCAGACAGTTTGTAAAATGGTTTAAATAAGTTTCCTATGTGAGGTGAATTTGGCCCTTTTGTCAGTTTAAAATAATGTTATCTTTTCATTATATTAATTCAAAATGTTCTTTAAGTATGGACTAGCGCAGTTAAAAGTTTTTTGGATTATGTATGCATTTAATTACTTTTCCCAAACGAAGGTTGCCTAAATAGACTATCTGATTATTTCAGTAATTATATTTTGTGTTATTCATTTTTAAAGATATACATTAGGTTGTACCCAATTTGTGAATTGCTCTTGAATTTCAGTGTACATGTATATGAAATGCTTAATTAGATGATTGATTTAATGGATTTGAAGCAAACTCAATGTTAAATGTAGGAATTATTTCAGGAATGTACTTACAAGAGTTCAAATATGCGCTTGTAATCCTTGCACAGCCGAAGAACACTAAACCAAACCGCATTACATGACTTTACAAAATGGTAACAAAAAATGGCAATTGGGTTTTTAGTGCACCTAATTTTTTACTTGTATCAATATGCTCATATATAGTAAGTAAACACAGCAATCTACACAATCTATTTTATCTACCTAGATATTTTGCAGCAATTAATGGGAAAATTGTTAAAACTTACATGCGGTAGGGAAGATTCTGCACTTGGCATGCTATGTATAAGGATGTTTCTTCGCAGCACCAGAGTTTATTCTTAGTGTTGATTTTAGGCAATGTTCCAGACTTCTGACGTCATAAGTTTTATTTGTGCTGATGTTCAAATAGTTAAGTGTATCCAATATGATTTGTGGAATAATTGTGCACTGCACCAAATTGAGATTGAATTTGTAAAAAATGGGAATGCTGATGATAAGTATATTACTTTTTGCTGCTAGCATTTTATTGCATTGAGTCAAACTCTGCAGGGGGAAATATATGCCATCTATTGCATTTTTTAAAATGAAATCCTAGTGGATGCATAAGATTTTTTCTGTCATTGTAAATGAAAAATGCCTAAATGAACTCATTTCATCAACTTAATGCTATTTGAAACTTGGCATTGAAAATAAGCTGGCATTTGCATTAAATTCTTTGTCGATCGTGCAAGAGCAGTCCACAACCTTTTGTAACATTTTTTTCGCTTAAAAATAGTGCAGACATACCTACCTTCGTTAGGAATTTCTGTTGCCCTTGCTGACATGGTTGGTCGTGATATGCATATCAAATTGCCTACCTATGTGTGAGTTATTACAGTCATAATCCACAGTCATCATATTGTGCAGATTGTGTAAACTCAGGTGCTAAATATTGACCTATTTAATCTGACATTTATAAAATGATATTGTGTTCGTTTCTCATATTTTTTGCAAGTTTGCTTTAAAATATTTTTAATAATATAGATTTCATGAAATTTACGCATTGATGCTGCAGAAATTGAGTGCTCCAAATGTACTTCAATAACTTTATTGTATTTCTTTATTCTTTCATCTAAATACATAAAACAAATGGACCATACCTACAAAAGCAATGAAAGTAAATATTCCCTTAATTTTCAGACATGCTTCACTGCATCTCTTTCATACCTAGATATCATGCAGGTAACTTTCAAGGGGCTGCTATAAAACACTTCGTTTCACTGCTGCATTTTGTTCATCTATTTGAAATCTGTTTTAGGAAAATGTCCAAAATAACATTCACAATCAACATTGTATAAATTCACACCATCCTATTATCCTCAAAGTTCTTTAGTATGACTTTGGAACACCTTTCAAAGTCGTGACTTAGGTGTTTTCCAAAGAGCACACCTGACTTGCTGTTATGCATCAAAACCTCCGACTTGATACCTCCTACTTGTTACAATTATTTCCATGGAGCCAAACTTTTCACTTGCCCTGTATAATTATAACAGTTGTGCTATATAAAGCCCAAGAGAAATGGTTTCTGCAGTAAAAGAGTTTGAGATGCAGGCCTTTTGAAATCAACCACTTGCGATTTGGATGATTCTATATGGCCAATCTGTAATAAGAGAAAGTGGTGTTTTGAGAACAAACGTGATGTTATTAGCTAAACAGAATGCGATTCCCATTATGGGCCAACTTCTGTAATGGCGGAATAATCATTTTTAAAAACGCCCACCGGATTACCTTCATATCCCGATTTTCGAACGCCCTTTAGGAATGCTGTTGACACAGTTAATGGTTTATGGGAATCTGCCATTGGAACCAGGATGTTCTATAAGCTATAAACTAGACATTAATTGTAGGAGAGTTGCAATATTATAGATTTGTCACCTGATTCTTTTGCATTGCATGACGTTTTCTTGGGAGTGAGTCATTCTATTAGTTCTCACTAAAGTTAACAGCCTTGCAGAGTGACCTGGAAGAATTCAAATTTAAATTTGCATTAACAGAATATCTTAGTATACTTATGTGCATATTCATAACAAATTGGATCACTTGACCAGAATAAATTTATTCCAAATTCAACTGCAACCCTGTGATTGTTTATACTGTATGTTGCAAGTTGGGCAAAGATTGCATTGCTAATTCCGTTTTGACCCTAGCAGTTAAAAATGCAATCTGTGTGCCACACATTTTTTCTTCTAGATAACAAAAAGTTTAGCTGTAAACTTTTTCGTATTAGTTTCTGTGAATTTTTAATTGTTTTGAAAATCCTCTGAGCAATTTCAACATTGTGACCTTACAAATAGCATAGAACACTTAAACCATTTTAAATTGAAACCAGAACAGAAGAATGGTGATGTTGGCATGTTATTTTAGCTGCTGGGGAACATGTCCCCCAAGGATTTCATGTTGCAATACACACTAATTAGAATTGAAACGTGTCACATATTCAGAATTGGCAAAATGCAAATTTTGAGTTTCAATAAGCAAATCTCCATTATTACCTGCTTGTACCTACTGCATGGTTTTGGTTATATTATTGAAATTAAACATCTGAAAAGCATATTCAATATAAAACTGTTATCCGTGATATCTCTCAATATAAATTGTATACCATAAACACCTATACTTGCCTTTACAAGCTGTGAATAAGTTTATCAATGAACATCTTGTCAGTCTGCATTGAACATTGCCATAGAATGAACCATGTATTTATTTTTACTTGCATTTCTAGAACATGGTGCCACCCATTGGAGACCACTTGCTGTTGATTGGTGAACATGATGCAAAATAGGCCATGCTGTCTTGCTGAAGCTCAGTTGGATGCAAAAAGATTGGTAAGCAGATATGCATGTGCTTACTTACTATGTAGAGTTATGGCTAATGTAGGCCTATGCACATGGAGACATTTTCTTGGAAAATCATATTTACTACACTAATTAATACAGTCTAATCCCTTACAATGGATTTTATGCATGCACAACAACAATCCATGTTTAAACCTGCATGCACTGTACATAAAGATATATGGAAACTGTATATTGTATGCTAATTGCAATCCAATCTGGAAACTTAACAGAATGATATGGGGAAAAATTTTTCTTTAAAATGTGGAAATAATCGTTAATATTTTACAAATTGCTGGAAATAAATTTTACACATTTTGGAACAGGAGTACCTTGTAATTGGTATCAAGGATGTAGTGTAGATCAACTTTGTTGTCTCAAGAATGGTTACAATTTCATGACAGTCACGAATACAGTTTGAATTAAATTAAACCTTGGCATATCTGGAGCTTTCCATGGAATTTTTCCTCTATACTTTTGATGAATAGTATAGTCTAGAAAAACACTGTCACTGGATTTTTGGAAATAAATTGCGCCTGGAAGCTTATAGATAAAGTGGTGAATGTAACCTAATTTATACATTGATGCATTTGCTCTGAATTGACACACAACACCATGCATAATTCAAACAACTCTACACTCTATGCATAAGTATATACTGTAGAAGTAAGGACTAGCTATATACTAGTCTCAGAATTTTTCTTTCTTACAACCCACTCATGAGAATTAAAGAAGAATTCCGTTTTCCCTTTCATTACAGAGAATACTTGAACAAACAGGAAATTTAATTTGTAAAGAAAACAATTTTTAAAGAAAAGCGAAATAGTATAACTAGATATACAACCATAGTGCCTAAATTCTCATTTTACCCTATTTACCTATTTAGACTGCAACTAATTTTTAACCTGTGAAACATGAAAGCCAATGTTCTTTTTCGAAAAAGCGAACCGTGAATGAATTTTAAGTAATACAACCTTATATAATATTTGTGTGATAGAAATATTTTGAAAAGGGATGAGATTGTATTCACTGAAATTTTACAGGTAACCTCTTTCCTCGAAAACATTTTAGAAATAGTATGTACACTTCCGGGATAAACTGTTAATATCCACATGATTCATTATTGCAATTTTAGTCTATAGTAACTGTACAATTGTTATATAAATATATTAGTGTTGTATGTGCCATCTGACAGAAAATTATAAGATAGGCCTATATATTCATGAAAGGGATATCTTTGTAAGGTTAAAGTATAGCTACCATAAGAAAATTCCATGTAATTTTGTTGGTAATTTATTCAATAACCTTTTGCGGAAAATGGTAACAAGGATAAAGACCTTGCTCTTGTTCACAGAAAGAAAACAATGATATTCTTGCAATCATGAATCAGTTTGTCAAAGGTGTGTGGGAATGGAATCAGCCTTGACATATCTGCAGTTCTAACAAGAAAAAAAGTTTTGCATCTTGTCTGGGAAAAATAATTCAAACAGTTCATGCATGATATACCTTTGAGGGTTTTCTGGCAATTAAAACCTCAATTTGTGTGATGAAATGTGAAATGTTTGTAGATTTATGTTTTCATTTGTTAACTTGATTTGTAACTATACATGAGACAAAGCTCCAATTAGTGTGTAGATTTAAATTACTTCCCATATCATGCACTTATTATATAGGAACGTGCTAAAATCCTTTCCTGCCTGTCAAATATATATATAAACCAGAATTACAAGATGTTTCCGATGAACTTGTTTGCCTTCAGAATAAGAAATAGCATAACTGTCAGACGTCAAATAACTGGGTAGGCCTGATATACTAAAGCCGGTTTTTACATTCTGTGCAAGCAGTTTTGTTGCAAGAGTCACTTACAATGGCGACCAAGGTGGCTGGCGCCATTTTGGAGACGTCAGCAGACGTTTTAATTAAATCCCTGAAACTTGATGCAGTACAATTAGTTAAAGAAATTAAATTGTTAGAAATAAAAGTAGGAAGTTGTGTTTAAAAATCAATTAAATGTATGTGCTATAAATCTTAATCTGATTTGTTATTCAGTTTGCATTCCCTGAACTTGCAAAAACTCTGTTATAGCAGGGTATTATTTTGCAAATTTGTTCAAATTTGATCAATTATTTCCAAGTTTTCTCAAGTAACAGTGGACATAAAGCCTTTGGGTATTAATATACACCTTTGGGAATGTGCACCAGAATAGTAGGCCTACTTAGGCAAACCTTGACTAAGGTGACTAGACTTTAATTTCAACAGTTTCCCTACTGCAAGAATAGTTGACATTTATTGCAAAGTTTCTCTTATAGAAGTTATTCCCAGTATAGTGACAGGGGAAAAAATAGGGGTTTTGGTCTGGGCCAGTATAATCTTTATACAGTACATGGGTTAGGCCTATACAAACATTTATACGTATTCTGTTGTTGCCTCATGTTTAAGAGTTATGGCCTCACTTAAAAAGAAATATAGGCTATACCTCACAATAACAACAACAAATTTGTTTTGTTTGCAAATGAAAGCTCATTAAGTCATGTTGAAATTTTTATATATTGTTTCAGCATATTTTAACCTGGTTTGAGCAAGCTTTTGATGTGAATGTAGCCTGGGTAATTACCATGCACATGTTTGAAATGCATGAACTTTTGTGGGCTAACATTCCATTACAGAGCATCATTTAATTGTATGTTTTTTTGGTACATTACTGTGAAATTTGAATGGTTCATTGCATTTTGACCACTGGGCTTTGTGGTCTAATATTTACAAAGTAATGCACACAATGGAAAGTATGCCTAAGTGAAAAACGATGGCCTATTGGTCAATGACTTTTTTGATGTCACAAATACACACATGAACAATATTGAAACTTAATTTTGTTACAAGTTCGATGTTCTAATTTCTGTTGATTTTTCAGCCATTTTGTATCATGGTCATTGCACAATATGGAACAAAAACCACTTAAAAAGTCGTTGCCCATGTACTTATAGTTTGTTGTTCATCCGTGAAAGTTAATCTATGCACGAGGGCCATATATATATTATGCAAAATACTAGTTCATGTGCAGATAACAACAAAGATGTGAAGATATTTTGAACCATAAGTTCCCATTTATCTTATTGATCTGCTTTTTAGCAGTATAGGTAATTTTTTTCTAATATATGTTCATCCTTTGTAGATTATCTGGTTTGCATGTGGTATGATGAATTGCTGTTGACTTGACAGGGGCATCCCACTTGTTACATCCTTGAGGTTCAAGAGGGTAAGGAAAGTTGAATTACCGGGTGACACAAAAAAACCAAACTATTTTGATGCAATGACTTGTCTTTGTATACTTATCATGTTTGAAATTATTTTTGACTTCAATAATAAAAAGTGCATGAGTAAAGCCTTGCAGTGTGAATAGTTGCATTGAACAATTTTCCTGTAAATTATGTTGAATATTTTAAATTTAAATTAAAACATGTTGCAACTTCAAGTATAGGTAGTATGTTGTGTCATTATTTACAATGGCAAAACCCTTTGAAATCTTTAAGTTTGCGAATGACTGCATAGCTGATATTAGACATTTTAGATTTTATCTGCAAAATTCCTCGCCCACCTTCGCTTTGCACTGTGAGCCATCTACTGTTTTAAAACAATACATTGCATCATGTCCTATTGCTAGTTTGGGTCATGGTAAAAAATTAAGATACCACTTGAAATTGCAGAATTATACATGGCTATTTATTGCATTTTATATTCAAAATTGTAAATTAAATGCAATGTTAACCAATACCTCATAAAATTTCTTTTTAATTTCAATAATAAGTACAGTAATCTGAATTAGGATTTGCTCGTTTTTATATGTGGAAAAGTTACATTGCTCATATTATCCAAACTTTTTACAATAAATGAGAATTAATGGGATTTATAATATTTTTTACAACTGCGAAATTTATTATTTTTTAAAGGTCTTAAATTAAGGAAAATTAAATAAGTACTATCCTGAAGTTCATTAAAGTTTATTATGGTTTGGTAATTTTTTAATGCACAATGAACATAGTAACATTGATCCTGCATTCAACTTTCTCTCTTATTTGAATTTAAGTTATTTAATTTGATTTCAATTTATTGAAGGAAGGATGCTGTGTGCATGGAATTCTTGTTGACAGATATTTCATTGTAAGACATGCATTTGTATGTGTGCATATGCTGGGTATGTTTTTGTATACTATTCACATTGCTGACCCTGTTTTATGATGGAGCGCATTAATTAAGTTGATTTTTACACTTGTATTGAGTGTCGTTGCAGGTATTTTGAGTGGAGATGGAAGCGGTCATTTGAATCATCCGGTTGCTGAGGGTTGGTTAGGATTTTGGCGAATTGCATTGTTGGTGGAGGCAAGTGGAATTAGGGTCAGCAGGACGCTGGTATAAGAACGCATGCTTCCCACCAACTACCTTCCACTCACACATACATTACCTTCCACAATTTTCTGACTCGGTGCACCCCTGTCAAAGTGTTCTTCCGCTGGATACATTGCTCACCGAAAGCCATCATGTGGTTCAGGTTTGTGGAAAGTACATCCTTCTCCGCATGCAACTTTTCAACTATAATTAATTAATTAATTTTTGTTCCATATTACATGGTGCATATACATTTGCCACAATTAATTACCTTTTTATAAACGTTGCTATACATTGGCTCTAACAAAAGATTTCAAATAAGTTCTTTGTAAAGTATATTAATGGGTAATTTATATAATATTGTTTAATTGTCATTATAAGTAGATTGAAATTTTACATTAATTAATTAGAAAAGTGTAAATGGGATTTTGTTTAGAATATTAGCTGAATTTGGATTTTGCAATGGGAATATAAAGAAATTTCTTTATATGAAAACTAACTTCTAAATTCGCTGAATTTTGAATGGATATATTATATAGTATATTCACCATGTGTTCCATATATTTCTCTTGGTATATATTACATGTCACATGTTTTTAATATCACAAATTACCTTTCTACATTTTCATTTTATGAGTTGTTTTTTTCTTTTGAAAATGTGTAACTGTATTTCCATATGGTATTTTGTTATCCATTATTTTCCAAGTTCATTTAATATTATTTTTATTAATTTATTCCATCTCTTTTTGATATTAGTCAGTTTTGGTATTTAGCTTTTCAATATGGATGAGAACTTTTGGAATGAGGCCAAATGTAAATTACAGTTGATATGACATTCCTTTTGAAGTTTTATGCATATTTTGTAGAATTATATATTGCACATT
Source organism: Glomeris marginata (assembly GCA_034696005.1). NCBI lineage: Eukaryota > Metazoa > Arthropoda > Diplopoda > Glomerida > Glomeridae > Glomeris > Glomeris marginata. Next base: position 18,550 of record JAQFZQ010000026.1, on the reverse strand, counting down.
TTATGTTTTCTAATTATAAAGAAGCTCCATTATAATTCTGTGCACACTTAATCATTTTGTTCCAAAATAATCCTATTGTGTATGTATATCACTTCTCACTATGATTAATTATTTTGTTGCAATTTAGCTGTTCATTTTGAAGGCAATGCTCACCAGTGGATTTTTATAATAGGCAAACCTGGTTCATTCTTTTCACTAAACCTACTTTGAAAATTTCCCCAATCCGGTTTTAGCAATGTAGCATTGCCATCAACCTGTCACGAACATGTCCTGTAATTAACGACATTTTTTCATCTCAACAAGAACAATTTTTCTTTCTTTGCAAACTGCATCAGTGTTGTGACCGGTGTCAAAAATCTTCTTGCAGCTGAATTGTTTATTTGGGAAAAATCTTCGAAAAAGTACATAAAGAACCGGATTCTGGTTTTGTAAAAAGATGTAGGTTAGTGCACCTTTTGCTGGCAGCCATTTTGTTTCACAAAGACTTTTCACAATGTGCACCAACGTGGTTTCTGATTGGCCCAGACATTCAGCTGAAAGAAACTGAAATTTTTAGGGGATATATATGTAGCCTACAACATTCGTTTTCTATTTCCAATCAATATGATAATTATTAGCAATTTCATTCAATTCCTTTGAAATGAGTCATTCGACTTGTCTTATTCACTAATCTAAATTACATTAGATAAATAACATAAAATCGGGTCGAGGCTTGTTACCGGTTTCCCCTTAAAATATTCATGGAATGGTTTTAGTCGAGTAAATATTGTGAATGCCAATTATTCTTGAAGGACTTTCTGTACATGTGCATGTGCTGAAAAGTGGACCGATGTAAGAAAAAAATCAAAGTTATGTACTTTTTTTAAAGATGTTTAATGCTGGACTTGATATAAAACTTATTTCATTTTTTTCTCCCTATTTTAGCGATTTTTGAAATATAATATACATAGTCAATTATTCAATTGGAGTTTTTTAAATTTTTTATATACCTACAATTTTCCGAATAACTGTACTGGAAAAAGTAGGAGGCAATTCTTTGAAACTCAAATTATATCTGGGTGCGGTTTTATATGCTTTCTCCAATTTAATGATATTATTCTATATAATGGAATTTTGCTAAATTTCACATTTCCAACTCTTGCCTATTATTACTTTTTCCTTGGAAGCTTTTTCATACTTTGCTTTGCATCATGGAACTTGCAAAGTTCTGTATTATCAGTGCAATTTACACCTTTCTGTACAGTATAATGTAATAATTACCCTATTGTGGAAAATTGCTTTAGATAAGTATATGATTTAGAGCAAAATAAATGTTGTAAAATTTTCTAGACTTTTGCAAAATTTAACCTCAAAACTTTTAGAGGAAAAAAAAACTCCAATAAAGTTGACCTGAAAATTTAATTGCTATACACTATAATATAGAGATGAACACTTTTTTGTTATTCAGGTGAATAATAAAAGATTGTTATAGCTGTAAATTGTAATTAACTCTAAAATAAATTTTTAAGTATGGAAATTTTCAAGATGTCCTTTCCCTGAATGAAACTTTTGAACACATATAACTTTAATTTTACTACATGTTATTATTTCAACAGGCTTCTGGATTCTATCAACATAAATAAACTTAAAATGGAACAGAGCTAAAATATATATGACAATCATTATTGACTATTATCGAGCTATTTACTCCATTGTAGTTGAAAGTGAATTCCTTGAAAATATATAGGCACATTAAATTATATAGCATGCTTTTAAAAAGACATAACCCTAATTCTTTTCTGGTGCAAACTTACCTGAAAGGTAGATAGAAATCGACTTGGCACGGAAAAACGGTAAAATCTTGCAAGAAATGAATGCATAAAGGCGAAGAAGTGGACGGACCGGTACAACAACTTGTATGTTCATGTTATTTGGTGGGCGAAAAATTTCATGTTCCAAAAAAGTTAGCCCTCTTTCTTGGTGGTTAGGTCGCGATAGGGCGCCAACAAAATAAGCTTTTCCACTTGCCCAAATTGAGATCTAGGTTTAACAGAAATAACACACACACCTCCCCCCTTTGACCCCCAATACTGTATATGATTTCCGGGTTGCACTTTTATTCATTTTATTCATCCTATATCAGACAATTTATGACAAAAATGCCTATATAACATTATTAATTGCATTAAATTCTATATAACAGGGATACAATAGTGTATATTTCAATTTACTGAAGTCTAGTTACAGGTAAAAAGTTCTTTATTTAAATAACAAGACACATTGTTTTTAAAATGATTTTTATTGGAAACAAATTAAAAATCAATGTAATTAGAATTGAGAATTAGCAATTAGAAAAACTGATATTTAAATCTCTCATATTGATTAATTGATAAAATCCTCAAAACTATTTTGATTAATTCAAAAAACTTAATTTTTCATTTACAAAAACCGCAAAATCGAATTCCTCTATAAAAAAAAATGCACAACTTGAAAACTTTGACCGAGATTATACGGCATTTAAACATCACAAAACTTTCACAGCTGTCTAAGTAAAATAGCTGCCCTTCACGCCCCAATAGTTTTTAAAAGATTTATTTTGACCAAATTTGCTCACAAATCAGCATATTGTATAGCGAAATAATGAAACACGGTTTTGATAGTACTAGTATACAAAGTTGCATTTAAATGGGATTTTATATCACTCAGGTGTGTGTATGACAATAGCAAAAATTGCAATGAAACTAAATTGTATTTAAAAGGTTTTTTATCTAGAACGAATACATTCACCCTTATTTCTGTTCATATAAACCAAATTTTATCCATTATATTCCACATTTCTATGAATATAGGCCTATATAAGTGTCCTGTATTAGGTGCTTACAAAAAAAATGCACTTATCACAATACTCATCTGCACATGCATATGGTATACCTGTATTACATTCAGATTCAACATCCGCATGTCAGCCTATATTCAAATGAAATGTTCACAATATAAGGCCCAATCCTCATATATTGCTCACATACGAATATTTAATTTGCATAAACTACTTTAGGCTTCGGTGTCTGCTTACTTTGTTTTTTTTTTATATAAAATTTATAAAACAATTGAAACTGTAAAGTATATCTGAAACTTTATATTCAATTTTATAGAAGAGATAAAATATAAGGTCGTCTACAGGGTGTGTCAAAAGTAGTTCACCCTCATGATCGCAAACTATGATTGAAATTACATGACAAATTAAAGTTTATGAAATGATATTAGTAATTAGTTCCATAATTTATTGGTAGGCTACACATGTACTACTACTAAAGGGGGTTTAAAAATTCATGCAATCTATATGCAGAATGCGTGGGTTGTATATATTTTCATGCATGCACACTTTCTCTGCATATCCCCTGCAGTTTGGCATGCATTAAATAGTGTGATTTTATTAAACACATGCAGGCATTGTTCTGCAATCCTATATATAGGATTTGAAGTTTTAATTATTCTAATTGCATAATTTCCTGTACAAAAATAACGAAACAATATTTGTTTGTTTCTTATGCAAACTAACTTATACTATAATGACACTTAGTAGATATTTCCTGTAATAAATAAGAGATAAAAAACTTGGACGACCTCTTCATAACATACATAAAAGTTCATCATTTCTGAAAAACAATGTGCCCATTTTTGCATAAATATTTATGATTGTCAAATCATTTGCATATACTTGTTTGCATGTATGTTACATGTATGTCCCAACTAAATTTTTACTAATACCATAATACTATGTATAATGTTATTATACAATATGATTTCATGGCAATTATATATCTCTGTATTTTCTCAACTACGAATGGTATGCAGGTCATTGTCATGGGGCGATTATTTAGTACAGTTAACATCGTAAAATGTGCAATAAACGACGACATTGTCATTGTTATATTGCAAGTTGTTGTTGAACAGAAGCCATGCTGTTAGTTGTTCGACCTTGAAAATGTTTGCGCGCTTTTCCCAAGGGTCATGCTTTTTATGTATGTATGCACATGCATGTGCCTGCAGCAGTTTCTTGACCGATTATTTAATGTTAAAAGAGCCTGTTGAGAAAAGACTCTGCCTTTTAAATATATAGGAGGTCGGTGTACATGACAAGGCGCCATTTTCGGGCCACTGGGTTAGTTAGTACCACTTCCGGTCTACGGCATATTACATGACGACCACGTGGTCCACTGACCTCTTGTCTTGGTGCACATCTCGATGGCCGATCGATCGCAAATTGTGCGCTTATTTTTTGCAAGCTTTGCTCACTTAACCTTTTTTGCATCATAAATATGTAAACAATTTATTATAGGCTACTATGCAGCTGGAGGTCTTATTGCTTGTATAGCGTCTGCACTTGAAATCACAACATTATTTTTTATTGCATTTCTTTTACACAAAAGTTACTTCACAACAATGCAATATTTATGTGTGAACAATTTTTATTTATTCTTTAAAACTTTAAAAAATTGATGTACGTAATTTACTTTCAATCAATAATTTAGAGGTCCCTTAATTGGCAAGACATCAAGCAGAATTTCAGTGAGAAACTTGTTCTGTCTTCTCCACTAGCTGAAACATTATTTGTTTTTTTAATTAAATTAGCAATTATTTTATGTGCTACATACAGTGTTATCCTTGAACACCTGCAAATTTGACAGTAGAAATATTATTAAATTTTACTTTGTAATGCAAGGGAATTTGTCAAATTACCCTTCATTGCATGAGAGATAACAGTACAAGTTTTTCAATATTTGGGGGTGTACTTTCTCGGGAATTTAGAGCGAATATTTGTGACCCCCTTTTTTTGAAGGATCGTATTATAGAAATTCATTTTAGCAAATACAAACCCTGTTTCAGGTTCAACGTTCGAATAGCGGATGTAACTTTGGAATTATCCAACCATTTGGACATTTTGCGACAAATTGCTTTGCAACATATAGCTATATATATCAAACGGAAGTAGATATAGGTACATACATCCCTCCATCAACTGTCACATTATTTATTTCATTCATGCACGAAATGATGTTCATTATTTCTATTGCACTTTCAACGTTTCCACTTTCCGCCATTGTTGTAGTATACAGTGTATACTTTGTCAGGTCCATTGTTTCTGAATGTAAATAATGAACAGCGAAATCCGAAAACAAGTTTCTTTTTTTATTATATTGCCTTTTTTGACACGGTTTAATAGTATTTGACGAGGATGAATACAAGTATTGAGCAATCCTTTATCTAGGTATAAGGTATAACACAAAGGGAAGAGTTCGTTGTCCCATAATATGTAATTAATGCCATCTTATTATTTTAAATTGCCCATGGATAATTGCACTATTATCTGTATTGCAACATGCTGTGTAAAATAAATTAACATTGACTTTATAATTACATGGATTTTTATGATGAAATTAACAAAATAAACGAAAACTTGTAATAATTAAGGGAAAACAATATTTAGTTTTGAATTGATGTGATTTCAGGCTTTTGGTGGTACTCGCAGTGGCCGGGCCTGGTGTTGTCATGATGGCCAGTGTTTCATCAAGGGACGAAAGCAACACTGAAGATGTGGTGCACTTGGAGCCCTTGCCCCTTATCCTGGCAGCCCCATCTAAAGTTGCAAGGGCCAACAGACTCAAAGAAAATGAAGTCAACAATGCTTTGTCCAAACTGATGACATTGTTACCCAACATTGTGCCTTCTACAACTACAACAACAGCCACAACTACTGCAGCAGCAGCAGCAACAGCAACAACAACAAGTACAACTACAACAGAAACCCCAAAAACGACAACTGAAATAGAACATGATGAAGTTGCAGAAAAAGAAACTGAAACAGAATCGACTACATCAACAGCTACGTCAACGACACAGACTTTAAATCCAACGGTAAAAGAAGCCGAAAACAAGTCTTCCGAGGCGGATCCGGAAAGTTTGGATCACGAGTCGGTGACCACCGCGGAAGGAAACGAAGATACTGTAATATTTTCTTAGCAATTCGCTCACAATTGCTTTTACAATAATCTAATATGTATTCATTTAATACAGCCTAGTTCCACTTGGGGATTTTTCAATGTAAAAAATGATGCGAGACCAACTGAATCCACCGGAGAAGAGAATCTGAAGGAAACTGATCGAGACATTCTGGATGAGGAGGCTGCATTAACAACTTCAACTTTAGTTGACCATAAGATTGGATCATCAACTGAATCTGAGTCTACCACATCAACTAAATCCACTTCAAGCGGAGTAGTAGAACATGACTACAGTGAACTGGTTGATACCACAAAGAGCCAAAAGGTGGTGCCGGAAGAAGAACAGGAGGAACCTGCTATTGTTGACAGTGGACTCAGCATTCCTCCTCCTTCGGGAGACAATCTGAGCGAGAATGAAGGTTGTAAAACAATTGTTAATGCATTTGTATGATTTCATTAAATTAATACGAGGGTTTGAACTTTTATACGGCAATGTTACAGAGGCTTTCGTTGATGAACCTGTGGACTTGGAAGCTGCCGAAGACCGATTAGATACGTCTAAAACTTTGGACCAAGAGCCTGAAGCTGAAGGCAGTGAGGTATTCTACTCGTTGGCTGCTGCACCTCGCACCAGAGCCCTTCATGGTGATGATATATCAGTATCCACCTCTGATTTTGTTCCCGTTGCTGGTTAGTGACACTTAATTTTTTACCTCTACCATCATAATATACATTCTGTCACTTACTTGAACTGCTATCTCAGAGAGGAGGTCTTCTGATGGAATGCTAAAACCAGATGTTCAGACATCGATGACGTACTCAGTAGCCGTTTTACACCCATTGGGTTCGTTCTCTGAACCTGCCACGGTACCATATATCCGAAGATCTGATGCTTCCGAACTAGCAACAGAAGATGACCAGGGAAGCTTTGGAAGAATTGAAGACGACTTGCCTGTTGAAGTGGATCACACAATTGCAAACAATGCAACTGAAGAGGAAGAAGCCACTGAAACAAGTCACGTAACAACATCCACAATACAAACTTCTAACGAAGATACATCAACGTCTCCAAGTGGTGTCTCAAAGAACCTCTTCTATAACAAACACTTCCAACCTGGCAAGGAAACCGAAACCGACAAAGATTTCTACGAGGACAAGGATCTCGTGCCAGCAGAATCTGTCCAGGAGCCCGCAGCTGTTGTGGACCCCTTGGATGCTTCCCGTACGTATACATATACATTGTGGTATTGTAGATGACAGTGTATTTCATGTTATTTATGCTATTTAGCTGTGGATATCACCGATGAACAAAACGCCGGTGGTGAAGATGACTACGAGTACGTGTACGAATACGTAGATCTCAACTCAACGGACATTCCCGATGACCTTCCTGAAGGAGCTTTCGTTGTTACCGATGACAATACTCACATTCCAATAACATCCCTTAAGACCACTACTCTGCCAACAACTGCAGAACCCAGAATAGAAGATGAAGGTCAGGTGGATGGTGAGCAACCCGTTGAAGAGTCATCTTCGGCTGAACCTACTCTCGCAGGACCTCGTTTCCCTTCATTCCGGGATTATCCTGCAGGTCCTACACGCTCCCCAGAAGGACTTGAACCAGAGTCAGATAGCTCACCATTACCCACAGAGTTTCTTTTGCCACATGCCACATCCTCGCAAGCTGCTCCAGCACTTGCACCAGTCACGCAGGTAAATAGATTATATCTAAATGAACTCGAGGTTAGATTGTTGTACTGATAATGGAAATTGTTTGGTTTTTGCAGGCATCTGCTGTATCACCAAACCAGCTGCCATTCATTCCAGGCATGCCAGATTCACCTGTATACTTTGTGGGCATCCAGCGAGAGAAGATGACCTCTGCTGCAGCACCGTTGCCCAAAGAGACACCGAGCGAGCACAACTCGTTGGTGTCATTGTACGCACTGTCCAGGGCACTACCTCTGGATGAAGAGGAAACGGAGCCATCTGCGTCTTCCAATGAGACAAAACCAGTGCAGGAAGTTACCATTGCGGATACTGAAGTAGCCAATTTGACCGAGGCAAGTGTCAAAGTACCCAACATCCCTGCTGAGCTGCCTGATCCCTTTGATGAGGAATTCCTACATGGTATTTCCCAGGAACCCACCCAACCACATTTGACTGTAAGTACAATTTCATCCAAGTTATAATGAAATACAGTTGAATTGCACAATACTAAGTTAATTTTTTCACTTTTGACAGGCTGTAGCCACAGAAGAGGCGTTGTCTGCAGCGACACCACCACCACCACCACCTCCACCACCTTCCGTTGAGCCTGTCGAGGCAGATAAGCCTGACGAGGCTGCTAAGCCTGTTGAGGACTCTGCAGTAGCAGCAGCAACACCAAAACACCGACCAGGTGCTCACAGGCCAACAGGAAGACCACAACGACGCCAAACCACCACAACTACTACTGAAGCCACCACCACCACCACCACTACCACTGCATCAACAGAAGAGACAACCGTTGCAGGTAATGGACGCCGTCCGGGATCTGGCAGACCAGCCGGTCGCTTCAGTCGAAGGCGCTCCACAACTACATCTACATCTGCCCCAGAAACATTGGTTAGTATCAATGCCCACAGTTGGCGTGTAAGCATTTCTATGATTTTCTGCATTGATGCTTTCACAGACATCAGCAGTGGTAACTGAGGCATCAGCTGCAACAAGTACTGAACGCCAAAGATCCTCTTTTGGGCAGAGGGGCCGAGGTGGTTCTCGCTTTTCATCAAATAGGAATGTCCAGTCCACTGAAAACGGAGGAAAACTTACCGAAAAGGAAAAGGAAAAAGAAAATGACGTTGGAACTGGTAAACAATAATTGATTTTCCTAGTTAAAAGTCAAGTTAAATTATTTTTAAGCTCATTTTTTCCAAATGTAGTAGCGGCAAAACCCCAATCTCCAGTATTAGGACGTCGGACTCCAATAAGAAATCATGCAACTACAACTCTCTCTGCTGAAACATCAACAACAGCTGCAACTACTGCGGCATCGCGACCTTCATTGCGTCGCCGACGTCCAACCACATCTGGTGGTGGCGGTGTTACTCAGAAGCCAAAGGCTGGCACGACTGGGGAGTCGACTTCACCGACCCCAAATGGTAACTCTGACTCAACATCCGGTGAAGCCACCACCCCAGGAAGACGGAAACTATTCGGATCTCGAGGAAGGGGTCGCTTGGCACCGAAGCTGAAACCCACTGAGTCACCTGCTGGAGAAGAGCACACTGACCAACACGAGGCCTCTTCCAACACCCCCGCTCCATCCACAGAGCATCCACCGAAAGAGAAAGAAGAAGATGCTGCAGATAAAGTAGAAAGCGAAGGTGCAGCTGCGGGTGCTGCTGGTAGCGGAGGTGAAGGTGCAGTTGATGCCGAGGTTGCCACAACGACCGAAGAGGTCTCGGCAGGACACCGCAGATTCCCTCCAAGAAAGTTGAGGCTTCGTTCCAATGGCAACGGGCCAAAATCCACACCCAGCGCCAATTAAACTGTAATGTTTGTAAAATTTTAGGAAAAACCCTCTTCCTGTGAGGTTCATGTTTGTTTTAACTGCATATACATGAAATGATTATTTTCTTTTGACCATTTTCAGAAAACTTTTCTCCGAGTTGGCTTCATGTTTTCCAGGGCCTCATTTTGTAAATGTCCTGTTAAATACTTCATTTTTATTTGTCTGTTGGATTTGGAAGAATCTGATGACGGTTCTACTAGCTATAGGTATATAGTGTGAATTTTTTTATTACTACAAATTCAGAAAGTGAGAAATTTAATGATTAAGATATACATCTGTTGAAATGTTGTGAATACTGTTTTCAAGGCTGTGCTTCTTGAAACTTGTTGTTTGTCCATTACTTGTACGTCCGTCAGCATGCAGTAAATTTTTTTATATATGGGAAATTGTTTCTTTTGCACCGTTTTCTCTGTTTCAAATTCCTGGTTTTCAGCTTCAAATCCTATGTTAGTGCTTTAGAGGGTGAACAAAAAAGTCTGGGCCTTTAAAAAGCAAATGCTGACTTAATTGGCCTGTGGGACAGCCAATCAGATTGCATCATTTGCCTCACTACAGCCTCCATCTTGGCAATGGGAGGTGCTTACTGAAAAAGGTCATGAATATTTGAAATTATGTTTTCAAGGGTAACTTAATTGGTCCTAACTTTTAAACAGTTCAAATTGCATGCAAAGTTGAAAGCTAGGAACCATGCAGATGGCTCTTGAAAATGGGGATTAAATGTGGTAAAATTTCCATTTAGATGATAAATGCCAGCATTTGCATATCTTAATTTTTTATATACTGTTTTCAACTAAATTTACAAAGGCCCCCATAAACGTTTTTCACCCTGTACATAAGAAATGTATATTGTACAATTGTACAATTAATGGCCGGAGATTTAAAAAATTAATTAGAATTCATGTTAATTTAAAAAGTAATATTTAAACCGTTTTTAAATTGATTATTATAAATATTTAATTGTGCAACTTTTATAAAAACATAATGTTGTTTCCGGTTGTTTCATATGAATATCGTGAATTGTAATATTTTATTTGTCATTGTCAAGAATTTCGAAATTGAAATCGCGCCCGCCAAGTCTGTATGTATTGTTACAGATATCGATACATTATCGATATTCATTTACGAAGATGGCGGCGTGTTGAAGTCAACGTGAGAGATGCGCAGCGCTCATTTCGTCGTTTGCCTGGCGTCGCACCGGTGGATTTCTGCAGGCTACGGTCTCCGATGAGCGACAAGATCATGAAATCAGACTTATTAATCGCCGACTTAAACAAGCATATGTATAAACCGGGCGAATTGCAGCATTGGATGATGTCGCAAAGTGCGCTGCAAGCAGTGGTCAACGGCAACGGCGATCGCATTTCTATCGCTTCATCCTCGTCATCTTCTACTTCAACGCAAACCCGCACAGCGATCAGTGAAGTGAACATGGTAGCTGCCATGCAAGATCACATATCGTGTACTAAATCGGCAGCCACAGAGATTCTTATTAATAAAGGGTTCAAGAAAAGCGCCGATTCCGAGACGAAAATCACGCTCGCTTGCGAACTCGATCACATGTACGCAAATTGCGGGAGCGGTTGCGGCGGCGACCCTAATGTCACTGTCATAAATCGTGACGATCCTCAACAGGTGAGACAACTCAAGGAATTACTGCGTAAAAATCTGGACATTATTGAGCAGCAAAAGGAGCAGCTGCGAGTTAAGGATGACCAAATGGAAATGCTTAAAAAAGAAAACGCCGAGGTAAGTTGTGCGGTTGTGCGCAGGCCGGTAGCGGTTTAGCTGTCAATTCAAATTGCAACTTCGTGAATTTTCATAGTCATAGCAGTTTGTTATTTCAACTACGAATGCGCTGCATGTATCACAATGTGTCAGTTATTTTCTTTTCATAAAATGACGAACAGCATTTAATCAATGAATAATAACTCGTTGATTGGCCATGTGATCAATCAGCACATCAAACATTGTACGATAATAATTCTCGTGAACGCAATGTGCAGCGCCCTCTGTTGGATTCCACAACACACATGACATATCGGCATTTGAAAGTACAGCGCAGTGCATCAAAAGTGTCATTTCTGCCCTTTCAAATGATCATATGATGCCAAAATTATAAAACTACAACTTGCAAGTTTATTTTTATACATACCAAGCAATTACGATTTTTACAACCCTTAATTCAGTAATTTACCAGGAGTCGTTTCACTGCAGCGCGCACAACATTAATCATTTCTGAATTTCTCCACTGTTTGTTTATAAATGCACTAAACTTCCTGAAAATAATTTTTATCAACTAAATCAGATACGCTCTTCACGCGCCTAATTCGAAATGGCGCCCTATATTGCACGGTTGAAAAGGTGTAATACGGATGACCTTGAAACAAGGGTCAAGGTTTGACAATTTTGACACTATTTGAAAGGGCACATACGACTTCCTATTTGACCGCAGGTATAATTTTATTTGATGTGTAACTAGCGAATTAATTTTAGTGAGGAGTTATGAAAACAAAGCTTGTTTCTGCAAATTAACTGTATCTCAATATTATCATAAACATGATGGCAGGTTTCAATTTTTTCCCTTCAACAATATATGTACAGTATACTATTTCTGCAGTTGCGTTTGAAGTTAATTCTACATACAATTTTCTGATTCAAATATCATATGGCACACCTGAAACCTGTAATCACGTTGAAGGCGACATAAAATGACCCTTCTGGAGGGGTGATGTATGCTTGGCGTAATGGTGATAAACGAACTGTTAAATGAAACCTGTTCGAAATATTTTCTCACTTTATTGTCTTCTCCCACACAACCAGCCACCCACCTAGTTCAGTGCACCAGTGTTTCGCGTTCAAGATTGCATTTTTTTACGTAGTGGACAACAAGTAGAAAGAACAGAACAAAACGTTTATATATATGCTCCAGTGGAAACAGCGGCTGGTTTCACTTCGGTATTTCGCTCTGTATCGAACACGTATCGAATCGTTTTCAAGTACTTAGATGAACTCCTTGATGAACCCGATCGAGATTATACCGGTAATTGCACTGTCTCGTAGCGAACCTATAAAAACCTATAAAACATATATCAGGATAGCCTATAAAAGAAGGTAGTATCAAAACAGTAACACTGCAGACAAATAGGAAGTCAATATATGCGCCCTTTCAAATGGTGCTAAAATTATCAAACCTTGACACTTGTTTCAAGGTCATCCATGTTACAACTTTTCAACCGTGCAAGATAGGACACAATTTTCAATTAGGCGCTTGAAGAGCGCATCCGATTTAGTTAATAAAAATTACTTTCAGAAAGATTGGTGCATTTATAAACTGTAGGGAAATTTTTGAAATGCGTATCCCTAAGATGAATGATGTGCGCTGCAGTGAAAGTGACACCTAGTTTACTGAGGGCTAGCACATGCTCATGCTACGAGCCCTGTAATTGTTTTGGATTTCGATACAGCCACGATACGGTTCGATGCATATACCATTCTCTGGCAGTCGATCGCATGCAATCGATAAATAAATTGCGTTAAATTCAGTTATTACGTATGGGAGCTTCCTCAGAATGAGCATGCATTGTGATCTAATTAATTACATCTTGAGAGATTCGCTGTCCTTTACCCAGTGACGTCAAAACTCAAGTCTACCATATCTATTGCTGGAGTCCAATCAGATCGTTAAAGCGACGGATGGGGCGGGGTTAATTCGTAGTCTTTCGTCACAATACACACCATGTGCACACCTCGTCACACGATTCCCCTTAGGTACAAATAAACTTGTATGTTGAAAATAGGTACACAAAAATGAATTTTTACGAGAATTTAAAGTGAGGTTTGATGACATTCTACCCAAGATTCTACCGTGATGTTGTTGCTTATTGTTATGATGTGGCAGTTTGGGTTATGCAAATTAAGTCAGCTGACTGGATAACTTATTTGAAATGCGTGCAATATATTTATACAGTATATTTTCTATTTTACAGCTTAAAGAACAGATAGAGGAGCAGTCAAGATGGTCTTTACTGAAAAGTAATAGCAATAATAACGCTAGGAGGGAAAAAGACTTCACATCTGCAGATGACAATGATGAATCCATTGAAGTTTATGGCAGACAAAAAAGAAATCGAGGAAGACGTAGATTTCATTTAGTCGCTGAACGTAGAAAAAAGAGGCTGAAGTCATTGGGAAATGAATCGTAAGTTTCCAGGTGATGAAAATGCCGAAATACAATGCTAGACATTTTTTGTCTTACTATTCAGTAAAAGTATTAAGCATTTGCCTCACCTACAGCATTGTTCACATTTGATGTTTATTGTGTGATAAATATGCAGCTGATATCTTATTTATGAAAATTTTACAGGCAAAGCTCCGGTGATTCTCAATCCGGAGCCAGTTGTTCACCGTTGTCCGTGACTGATGGTATCGGCCGTGACAAGAATCTTGGTTCCCATGTAAAATCGAAGCAAAAGAACAGTCGAACAGCAGACCAAAATAAAGGCATTGAGTTGCAAACAGATTTTATGTACTATACGACAGTCGGTGAAGTTCCAGTTCCTCCAGAGAAAACCCGCGTCACAGATGCAACTGTGTTAGGTAAGCTATAATAACATGTAGATGCATTTGTCGAATAGGAGGAGAATTTAATTTTCTGTCCATTGCAGTTCCCAGTTGGAGGATTCGCCATGTTACCAGTTGTTACCAGTTGGAAGGCACTGAGGTGCAGTGTTTGTGTTTGGATGCATGTTTCACATGTATACATTGGTGTGTTACTTATAAACTGAGGTTTCCATCATGTTGCAGAATTTAGAAGATGAAGTTTTCTTAAAAAGACATCAGAAACTAGAGATAGATGAGAAAAGGAGGAAAAGGTATTTATGGTTTGCATGTAAATTTGTTGTTTAGTATATCAATTTGAGCCAAAGCAAGACTTTGTAATTGTTATACACAACTTTTGAAACAACGAAATTAATTTAATCTCCAATAAGCCATACGATATCCTTAAGTATTGGTATTGAATACATATTTTTTTTTCAGGTGGGACATACAGAGGATACGGGAACAGAGATTGCAAGACAAGTTACGTAGCGGTCGGTATGGCAACAAGGAAGTGAAGAGGAATAATAGTCCTGAGCTGATGACTTTCTATCCCCAACCCGAGGACGGTCAGTAGTAATTAATTTTCCTCTAACTTTCTTCATTCTGAAACAGTGTAGTAATTTTATGAATTGATTACTTACAGCACAATATATTGAAGTGAGTGATAAACTTCCCGTGACTGCATTTGGCATTCCAATTCCACATGTAGAACCCTGGTACAAACTTTTATATTGACATTTTAATAAATGACACTCTGACCAACATCCATTGAAATGGCATGTAGCTATTGTGTTTTCGTTTAATCATAGTTCCCCTCTGAAGGTAATTGCAAGACTATTATGCTGTTGTTCCATTAACTTATTTTGTGCCAATATTAATTTCTGTGTAGTAGAGGGCCTCGAGATTAAACGAACAACTGTGCTATATGCTGATTTATTTTGGTATGTTGGACTGGGTATATATCATCATATTCATTCCATTGTTTTTCAGTGAATTTTCATTGCCATGGGCAATAAAGTGTGGAAAACATCTGCGTAGCGATGAAAGTAGGCGAGGAACATGAATAGTTGTTCCGGCGGACATTTTCACCTTTCACGTGGCTGCAGGAGGCCAGTGCAAGAATTGTGTACTAATCAGCTGTGCTGAAAGCAAATTCCAAAGCGACTACATTTTACGAGGAAATATTTGGAATATGAAGCAAGTTCCACAGTGTCCAGTTTCACGTGCCTTCAAAATCAACATTACAAGCCTGCATATCTAACTGCAGATATGACTTGCGCTACGAGTACACAAGCTAAGAGCAAGGTGTGTGTATATATACATTTAGGAAAGGAAGAAAGCAGAAGTTGCATTGCAAATTGCAACAGTGGCTTCTGTCTTCCGGACTTCTCAATCATGTCTTCAGTTGCAGCACATTGCTTTTCAAGAAGCCAGATTCTTGAACGTGTCATATGTGTATTTCTGATCATGTTAGTTACTATGCTACTGTTTCTCTGCGCCGTAATCAGTTTTCACGAGTGAAGCCAGGTGCCATTTTTGTTATAGGAACTGCTTTGGGTGTGGACAGTACAATAGACAATTGACATACAAATTAAATGAACAAAAAATTGTCAGTTTAGTTTCAAGAATTAAATAGTTTGTGGCATGTTACTGAACAGACACCATAATTCCACTAGATCTATGGCTGTCATTAACTGGAAATTATTTTATTACATACAACTTGGAGGTATCTTTATTGACGGTAATGTTTTGTCTGACATACACACGAGAATAGTTGAATGGAAACATTATCGCTCCAGGTATTAAAACAGTTTAAAAGATAGGACTGAGGGGAAAAACAATTCGAACCACAAATGCATTATTATCAATATAATAGAAATCAAAATGTAATGAAACCCATATAAAAGTAGTTGGCATCATAAACTCATAGCCTAGTAATATTCAATTGGCAGCGAAATTGCTGTACAAAATGACAAATTCCTTACATAATAACTTCATGCCAGTTGTAGCACAATTACAGTTACAATCTATTTCATCTTTTAGAGGTGGTTATTTGCAGATTGAGATGTGATTTTAATTCCCAGCAGGGATATTTGTCCAAAAAAAGGGCCAAGGCTGGAATGGTAAATGGTTCCTCCTTTTGTTTTAATTTCCACCAGTCTGTTCTTGGTAGACTTCAATAACATCGTCGTTTTCCATTTCCAGCTGCAAATACAACAGTTGTGATCAGATCAGTGCAAATATAATAGCAGAAGTTGTGTGGTCATTTCACAGAATACTTCAATGTACCTGCTTTGGCGTTTCATCATCGCTGATTCTCCTTCCATCAAATAAAAACCGTAAAGATGCCACAGGAACTCCCTATTTAAGGTAAGTGAAAATTAATTACCATGGCCAATAGGGGATGGTTATCACTTAAATAATGAATTTATGAATAGTTTTTCTAATGTTGTTTTAAGGATTGAAAAATACTTGCCACTCTCTCACTGTAGGATTTTTTCAGTTTCCCCATTTGTGTTGTCATTTTTACTCTGAAGTGGATTTCGTTGCTGTCCTAATGTACAAAAACAATAACATTAATAATATAAAACTATAGTCATAATACAAAATTTCTGGGAAATTGATTAGCGATATTTTGATTTAAAATGCTGCAGAGTAATTACTGCAGTGATTTTGTTGATCCAAAAATAGCAATTGAAATTATTGGGAAACCATTTGGAGCTGTTCCAGTCAATTCACATTTGAGTGTTTAACGTTAATTTTATACGTCATAAAATAATATGCAATCACCAAACTGGAGAGAAAAATGAAAGCAGTACGTGCGTGGTAAGTTAATTTCATTAGGATTGTTTGTATGTAAATGAACAGGATTTACACGCGGTTTATTTGTATAATAGTATTTAGAAAACGATCGTCAGAATTTGGCGCAAACGTGTATACAATCTAAAAATACAATTAAATGCCTATAATTAGGATCCAAGTTTGGATGAAGAATTTTTGGCGTCTTCTTATTAGGGCCTTTTGTTCGCTGCATTTTAGGCCTTATGGATTTTTGAGATATAGAATTTTCGTAACAGAAAAGCGGCCAAACATTTCAAATCAAATTGGATCGATTGCAGAAACATACAAAGTGTTAGCAAACATGATTACTCTCTCAAACAACGCTTTCATTTGATCATTTACTAATTTTACCTGGCCAACAACTTTCAGCTTGATGTACTCCGAACCTGAATCTCCAGATTCTGGCTTCTGATCCTGAAAAAACCGAAGCGTTTTAACGCCACAATATCTTAAACGATATTTTCAGCAATAACTTGCGGCTTGGTTATTATTTACCTGTTGTTGATCGGACATTTTTGTCGGATTCACACGCTGTCGTTCCTTGATTCGGAGTATGTGAACAACTTCCGGAAGACAGACAACGACGGCGTGCCATACGCGCATGCGTTGCCAGATTCACTTCACGTGCTTTTAGTTTTGACCACGAGGGTTTCGCATCGGCTTGGATTTTGCGAGGATTTTGATTCTTTCTACGCGATTTGACCGCGTGCAGTGGACACAATAATAATAATGACGATTGAAAGAATGAGCGCATAAAATCGCAGTGGTATACTGTCTTAAAGGATAAAGCAATGAGATAAAGCAAGAGTGTATGAAGGTTGGATAAAGATTCGTCCAAGGATATATAAAGCTTGGTAAAGTAAGTAATGAAAATTCAAACTCTCCTAAAAGCAGCCGTTACCAAAAGGTTTGGCGTGGCCATAACGTCTCGTTATGTAAAATCCGGTAAAATCTCTTGGTAAAATTAAGACCAAAGCAGTTATTCTGTTAAAAATGTTTGAAATTGTGCATTGTTTTGATGTAAAGTCTGTGACTCTGCGACGAGAGATGGAACCACAAGGGAGCCACCAGCTCGTTTTTAATTTTTAATACTAGGTATCCTCAAATTACAAAGCTCTTGTAATATCAAGCGTGATATAATGCCCGTGTGGCCGGAGGTTCAATCCAAGGGGCTCAATCCATGACACCGCTAATCCACTCTTGATGACACCTATGGCCTTCATCGGGTCGTAGTACTGTCAAAATTTATAAAATTTCATAAAAAATTTCTAAATTTTTAACATTTCTAGAAAATGTCAAAATTGCTAAAATTTACAAAAATACCCATAAAAAATAGTCTTATGGCTTTAATATTTCAAAAAAATTTCAAAATTTCTAAAATTTGTAAAAAATGTCAAAATCCAAAAAGGGATCCGAGATAAAAAAAATGAAAAGTTTAGAAATTTTGAGGTTTTTTTGTAAATTTTAGAAACTTGTGAAATGTCCTCAGGATTCCAAATCACTACCCATAATCGATCCAGCTGTCACGGGAAAGGATTTACCATAATCGACTTTTGTAGAAGGCTGCGAAGCG